>JAJDMX020000018.1:0-222093 GCA_022345685.2 Nothomitra cinnamomea | reverse complement strand
CAGGAAAATGTTTTGGTGAGGTCGCTTAACTGGACTTTAGTTAAGAGTCCGAAGACTTTTGCGCTCAGCCTCCGTACTGGACCGTCTTTCCAGAATGGCATGCCGTTCGTCTAATCTAGCGCCCATGCATCCATCTCTACAAAAATCCCAACTGCAGCTTGCAGTGATGATCACTCTGCAACACCATCACCGCATCCTGGTGCAGTTGCTCGACCTAACCGACTTGATGCAGTCATTGATTGTCAAGTATGGGCTTTGGTGCTAAACGCTGGGCTCCATTTGAGAAACAGAACCCTATTCACTTCATTGCGGAAAACGGGCGGGTGGCGTCAAAAAAGTTACCGTGGAAGGACCCGCGACTGCGCAGTCAATGCACAAGATGAGCTGGGTCTGGGAGTTAATATAACAAGATCACCGTGCAGTAATGCCTATTGAATTTTAGATAGAATGTTCTTTGACATTTGCATGAAATGTGAATTAAGCATTTTAATCCCATCTTAAATTCCTACAATATGAACGGCTATCGGTATGGCCACAGGGCATTTTGGTAGCCCTACAGGGTACACTAACGCTAGTTAAGCAATCTACCGAAAATCAGTTGCAGTTAGAGTTCAGAAGTTTCCGTCCACTTCAGTAAGCGACCACACGGCTTGACCTACAAACACAGCTGTAAAAGAATATACGGGTTCTGAAGTACTGCCAGATACGCACAGCCATTGAAAATTTACATCTGCTGAAGGCCTCTAGGTGCGTATATGGAATGTGTACATACTCATAGGACGTCGCGGTGTTCATGATCTTTAACCTGAAGATTTTGCAAGGACGAAAACTTTTGACCTAGCACTGTATGCAAAAGTACAAGGAGCTTGAGACAACAAAACTTTATAAACGATATTAAAAGGCAACAAAAAGTTCAGAAAAATAGTGACCTCTGTAGTTAGGCTTGGGGATTAGCCAGCTTAAACTAGTAGATAATACATTCTTATGACGTTTGAGCCCGCGTCTTGCTGCGGTATTGGAGCAGGCTGTCTGGCGGCTTTTAGTTACTCGAAGTCAAGAGCAAGCCTGCAAGGTTCATACGTGCTGAGTTAGATTTAGATTTGCATGGCTCCAAAAATGCTCAGAATTAATCGAGAAAATGAATTTAAAGGTTAGCATGCTGTACCCCACGATTAAAGACATCAAATGCATAATATTCGCATGCTGTCACCTTCCCACCGTTCTGCTTTAAATTTTCGACAGTATCTGTAACTAAGTGTTAGGCATCGCTTAACTAGACTCTGTGGGCCTACCAGGAATACCCTGTGGGGCTACCATTTCGCCCTGTTGTCATACCGACAGCTATATGAATAGTTGGACTATGGATATCTTCATGCACTGCGTCCCGAAAGAATACGGATTTCTTTGAAGCTGGGCGCTCAGATGTTCGGCTCCCGCGTTTATGAGTTCGGCCGGTAAACATGAAGCTCGGATATTTACGGTTCAGGACGACGCCGTAGGTCCCGTTGCGGGATAAAATTCTATTGCATTTTTTTGTTGAGGTAACTTATATAAATCAAGGAGGTTCATCCGCATCAAACCGAGCGATAGGAATGGGTTACGGCTAAAATATTGTGAGACCACCGAGCATTTAGAGACTTTTATGTTTGACTGCTGGCATAGAGGCGACAGCCTTGACATGATCTATGTACATGAGGCCATTCTTCCAGCCAATTGAATGAGGGAACACAAAGCATCTGTTCATCAAACATCCACAGCGAGGTGAGAACCGAGTGAAACATCACGAGGGATTCCGCAGAAACCTTGCACCTGCAGACACTAGGATGACGCAGAAATAGTTTAAGCCTCCTGGGAGAGAAATTAGACATGAGATGTTTCCGAGCAGTTATAGTAGCATATCTGGAAACGGAAGGGGTCTCACCGAAAATAGGAGGATCGGCGTGGGCACTTCGGGGTGCAACGATTCATGGAGCGAGATGTGAAAAAAAAAACAAGAAACCCTTGCGAGCAGCCACATTCTAAAGCTACTGAGGTTACAGCACAGTTGAGGGCAACGCCTATGCTGGGCTGTCCAACGCCGTTAGTATTGTGAAATCATGAAACAAGGTAATTTTGACTATGTGAGCCTCCCGAAACCGGAAACAGGAGACGAGCAAAGCAATACATTCCTGGCAGTTGAGGAGAGAAATATGCTAAAGCAGTTAACCCTTTGGGTATCGAAGACGCCTTGCCCTAGTTGATACGGAAGAAGAATCCGAGATGAGTTACGATAGTGAGAAAAGCGGACAGAATTATGATGGCAGGGAGGAGTGGCTGGCCGAATTACATATTCTGACCGGGTGGGGGAGGCTGCTGAGGTGTGAGTCCTGCGAATGAGAATCCAGGCGGAAAGATCATGCCATTTGGGAACCCAGGGATAGGAGGAAAGCCAAATCCAGGAACGGGAGGAGGTACACCGATGGCATTGTTTGTGTCGCGGTGGCCAGAACCCTCACGCTCGTTACGGCGGTAGCGCGAACTCCCATCTCTTGGTTCGCGGGTGGAGCGTGGACCAGTCTTTCCACCCTGATCTGTTGCCATACGTCTGCTGATCGCTGTTTTAAACCTAATATGTTAACGTTGTCCCGGATTCAAGTATGTCAGGACAATAAAATGGCTGACCTTTCGAAGAAACCCCTTGACCGATCTCAATATCAGGTTCTTCCACTACCATACCACCCTCAATTGGTTTACCGCCAGATCCACCATATTCCGCCGTCAGCATCCATTTACGGTCTGCATCGGTCAACCTATCGATAGGGATAACGCTGATCCCAGTCTGATAGTCGCTGCAGTCTCGGGGACCGAATCCGACTCCCCAACGAGTCTGTTACAGTTAGAACAAGTCCAGATAAAAGAATGTACAAGAAAGAAAAATTACCAAACTTACTCTCAATTGCATATCTGCAGGCTTGTGCGCATCCATGCCCTCCTTTGCTGCAATAGCGTCTTTGCGAGTGATCATCTTGATGAAAGCGTGTCGTTTCTCGTGGTTGACAATACATGTCTGGACTGTTCCATATCGAGCGAATAGAGACCTCAAGTCCTCCTCCGCACATCTATTTCGGTTAGCGAAAGCACGAATTTCCATCGCGACAGGACACTTACGTTACACCACCGACAAAGAGGGTCCTACTGAGAACTAAGGAATGGTTAACACGGCGTTTCGACATAGGGATACTTGAGACACGCTTACCCTTGATTTTATCGTCACCAATGGAATAGTCATGGTCAACCCATTTTGGTCCTCCAGCTGGCTGGCCGTCTCGTCGTTGATCTATTGGGCTTGGGCTTCTCCCACGACGGGCAGGCGGAGGGCTCCTACGTCTATATTCACCGCCACGGCCTCTACCTCCTCTGCCCCTACCCCCTCTATCTCCGTTACGGTCCCAGTCATCTCCACGGTTGTTTTTGCGGCCATCTGAATCTCCATTGTACTCTCCATATATAGGACTATCCCGACGGCGTGGCACAGGGGAGTCGCGATCTCTCCCATATACTGGAGGGGAGCGAGATCGTTCGTGGTTGCGGTATCGCCCAGGTGGTGAACGAACATTGGGCTCATGTCGACCATTTCTATCACGTGACGCTTCCTCAGTTCTGCCATTCCATGCGCTTTGATTGTTCCAGGCAGGAGCTGCTGCACCGGGTGCCCCATTTGCGCCATTGGAACTAAGAGCGGCTATGATTGGACCCCATTGGTCCTGAGAAATACCTTGTTGCGAGAGCACCTGCAAAAGGATCAACTGCTGCTGTAGAACGTCCGGTGCGGGTTGTGAGGTATTTGGTTGTGTTTGAGGAAACATAGAAGCAAGAGCACCCATAGGATTCTGCTGCATATTGGGAGCATTCTGGGTATTATGATTCATGCTAGCCCCCTGAAACAAAGCTGCCAAATTTGCCCCTCCGGTTGGTACATTTACGGGCTGCGCGGTGGGCGGAATCGCTGCAGCTGGGTTTACGGACGACAGCACTGGCTGCGGTACTCCATTGTGTGTGTTTGATACATTATTTGGATTAGCCAGCGGGACAGGATTGACTGCGGTGTTTTGTTTTGCGATATTTGCGAGGGCCGCCAGGATCTGAGAGGTATTCGGGGGGTTCGTGGGTTGCGCCGCGGCCGATAGTTGTGTGTCTCGAGGAGGTGAGCCGACAGGAGTTGTGGATTGCCCATCTACAGTAAGAAGCATGTCAGACTACGCTCTTTTCTCTATCGTATGTGTTTCGAGGGAGGCTGTGTGGTAGGGATAGAAGATTTGATCGTCTTACTTTGAGCAATCGCATTATTCAGTTTTTCTTTGAATGACGCAAGCATGTGAGCGGGAAACGTGCTCCCTCGTTCCCAGATATCAACGAGCTTCTTTATTTTTTCCTAAAAGGCACATGGTCATACGTAAGTTGGGGGTTCTGTACTAATACGATACGCACTCGCAGATCGAGCATGTGGCCGGAGAGAATATATGGCATGTATATGGGTATCAAAAATGCAGTACCAAAAGACAGAGCCATTGAAGCATCGTCAAAATGCGTACCTTTTGATCTTCTGGTGCATGCTGGATGATATCGGTCATCAATACGGGCAAAAGTTCCGTTACTCTATTAACGCCAGCGGCAAAGGTACCGTCCTGGGCAGCGTTGCCAACCGGCTGGCTAGCTTTCTTCGCCTGTTCTACCCATTGTCGAGTTACAGAGTCTACGACGTAGAGCACGCCCAGTTTATGCGTTCCAGGAGTTTTCTTGAAGTGGGTGAAGATTTTCTGGATTAGAACCGATTCGGACTATGGGACATGGCTATGTTAGCAGTGCCCAAGAGATTCCGCCACTAGCGAGAAGTAATAGTTGGCTTTACCTGAACATTAGCCATACACAAGGCTGTTATACTATTGATCTTTGTTCCAGAAACACCAGGAGGTTTGAGTGATTGCATCGCCTGGAGCGCATTCTCCAGATCCGCTACAGCTGACATGACTATTTCTTTTGACGATAACTCGGCTTAGATCATTGACAAGTGACCGTCTAGAGGGTCAAGAAGCGTCGGCTGCTATAGTTTAGATCGCGCTTTACTTGCTTGAGACCAAGTCCTTGTGATTGAATATTCAAATATCGTAGAAAGAAAAGTGGCGATGAAAGTTCAAAGTCGCCTTGATTCTTCAACTACTGCTTCCCGACCGCGTCACCTAGTCGAACCCACAGTAACTGTGGCTACAGAGCTTTAGAAATCGGTCAACAGATATGCTGGCTGTTACGCGCTGCGAACAAATGAGTTCTCTCAGTCCTCTTGACGATTCAACTGGTAGAAGGTTAGAAAGCGAGGAGTGAGGATGAAGTTGGAGAAGGGTGAAGTTGGCAGAAGAAAGAGGGGAACGACGCCTGAGTCGGAAGACTTAACGATCGGTTCTTTGAATGCCTGGAGCAATGTCACGTGACGCCTTAACAGTGAATTAGGCAATGACGGAATAACACCGCACAAAATTAATAATAATAATTATACTAGCAAACCCACTCAGGATAAATACGGTTCCATGGTATACACCATACTGGTTGATATCACAGAATGCGCGTGACATTACATCGTTAACTTCGGGCCGCAGGAAGCTCCCTCCGCGAAATCTTTCCGAAATCCTCGTTTCGCCCAACTTTGTTCCTCACCAACCGGCCTTCCCATTATCTCATCTCAACAATCACAACACGGCTTTCCTATAGACAATGGCTTTAACACTAAGGTTAGGTGCTGCGTCTTTTCGTTCTGTATTATCAGCTTCGTCTGTAAATGCCAGGTCAGCTTCGTTCAATGCCGCCCGCTGCTACTCCTCTGCGAAAACTCAGGTAGGATTGAACTCGCTGGATAACGTGGAATTGACTCTAATTGACGGACCCACAGACTCTAAAAGAGCGATTTGCAGAGAAGCTACCAGGTGAGATTGAGAAAGTGAAGAAGTTGAGAAAGTGAGTACATTCTGGCGTCACCAGGGCCCAAGTCCTGTGTCATCGGCTAAAGCCCATTGCAGAGACTATGGCTCCAAGGTTATCGGTGAAGTTACCCTAGATCAGGTCTATGGTGGGGCTCGTGGCATTAAGTCTCTGGTCTGGGAGGTAAGTAATCTAGGTCCTCCATTGCAATGGCTGGCAATTAAGAAAAAAAGGGCTCTGTTCTAGATTCGGAGGAAGGGATTCGCTTCCGAGGCAAAACAGTATGTATACGAAAAAACTGTTTTACTTGTTGTACAGGATATCTCTCATCATGTCTAGATTCCGGAATGTCAGGAATTGCTTCCTAAGGCTCCTGGCGGCGAAGAACCTCTTCCAGAAGGTTTATCCCACAGAGTATCTTCTCATTACTCTGATCAACATGGCTGACGACGAACAGGTCTCTTCTGGCTTCTCCTGACTGGTGAAGTTCCAACCGAGCAGCAAGTTCGTGATCTATCAGCTGAATGGGCTGCCCGTTCGGACGTTCCAAAGTTCATCGAGGAACTCATCGATCGCTGCCCTAGCGACCTCCACCCTATGGCCCAGTTTTCTCTTGCTGTTACGGCTCTCGAGCATGAGTCCGCTTTTGCTAAGGCTTACGCCAAGGGTATTAACAAAAAGGAATACTGGCAGTATACCTTTGAGGACTCTATGGACCTGATCGCTAAATTGCCCACCATTGCTGCAAAAATTTACCGTAACGTCTTCAAGGACGGTAAAGTTGCACCTGTTCAGAAGGACAAGGATTACGGCTTCAACTTAGCCAACCAGTTGGGCTTTGGCGAGAACAAGGACTTCGTAGATTTGATGAGATTGTATCTTGTTATCCACTCCGATCATGTCCGTGACAACTCAATTCAATCTGGAAAATAGCTAATGGAAATGTAGGAAGGTGGGAACGTCAGCGCGCACACCACTCACTTGGTTGGTAGCGCACTGAGTTCTCCAATGCTCTCCCTTGCTGCTGGCCTTAATGGCCTTGCTGGACCTCTCCACGGCTTGTATGTCCCGTTCTGCCATATTTTCTCGCCTACTTAAGCTGACATGGGATTAGGGCCAACCAAGAAGTTTTGAACTGGTTATTCAAAATGAAAAAAGCCATCGGCAACGATCTCAGTGATCAAGCTATCACAGACTATCTCTGGTCCACTCTAAACGCTGGCCAGGTTGTTCCTGGATATGGTCATGCTGTTCTCCGCAAGACAGATCCTCGCTATGTTTCTCAGCGCGAGTTTGCCCAGCGTAAACTCCCAGATGACCCAATGTTCAAGCTTGTCAGCCAGGTCTACAAGATTGCACCGAAGGTGCTGACCGAGCATGGCAAGACTAAGAACCCGTACCCCAACGTTGATGCTGTAAGTGCCTCTCTCAGCCTCTATTTGAACTCTGGCTCATTCTCATCTAGCATTCTGGTGTGCTCTTGCAATACTATGGCTTGACCGAGGCCAATTATTACACCGTTCTGTTTGGTGTTTCTCGCGCTCTTGGCGTCCTGCCTCAATTGATCATCGACCGTGCTATAGGCGCTCCTATCGAGCGCCCCAAGTCGTTCAGCACGGAAGCCTATGCCAAACTCGTTGGGGCGACCTTGTAGGAAAACCATCCTGCTCTTTCAAGGTTGCTCCATCACCCAGGTTATAGGAGATGGAGCGAGTACAGGGGCATTTACTCAGCGTTGTCTTTTGCCTTTGCTTTCAACATCAAATGTCGTAATATGGGTTTCATCCCTTGTGTTCTTTTGCGGCAGCTGTACGGACGTTGTAGCTTCTTTTAACACAAGTGTTGTATTTCTGACGGCCTTTGCTCAAAATTCCAAAAGGATATCAAAATGTACACAATTATGGCTACCAGTTATGGAATCAAAACCCTCCAATCTTCACTTTTTGCGCTTAGCCATTTAGAAAGCTTTTACAGTCCTAGGTTAAAAGTTTGAATACGATTTTTGTTTGACCTGATTCGCTGAACATAGGCTCTTGCTTAACTGGAACACTCTATCCCATCTCGAAATCCCAGGTGTACACCGTTCTCCTGCTAGCACTGAACAATTTACTGCTACAAGATATATTAATTTTAAAAGCTGGGTTTTTATCGCAGACCGTGTGAGTCTGTAATGATGTAATTTGGGTATTTATCGAGCCTTGTATTGTGGCTCTACAGCGGCTTTCAGAAAGTGTACTCGGAGTTTTGACCACTAGCTGTAGGTACTTTGAACTCGGCGCCCCAGGCCCTTGTCGAGTGTTGAGTAAGCGCAGGTCCCCAACGATGGCCGTTGTCTAAGCTTGCAGGGAATGTAGCCTTAACTAACACTAGCCGAGAGATCCCATCACTTTTTCGCGTGCCCCTAAAGGATAAGCCTTGCCAACATTCCACTCGTGCCCTGTTCACCATCACCAGAATTGCTGGTCGTATCTACGTCTCAAGAACCGTCCTTAATCCCCGTTCTCCGTACCTTAGTTTTGAAGCCCGGAACGAGTCCACCTGCGCTGCTCAGGCTTCTCAGTCCCTTATCTCAAGCTCAGTCTTCAGCTTCAGCTACTTGAATCAGAATCATCAGACTCCCAGCGACGAAGCGTCCTTAATCCCTTGGTCAGGGCCCCTTTCGATCTCGATCGATTAAGTCGTTACAATGGCAGCAGTCACAGTGCAGCAACCTAAGAAGGTTGAGAAGAAGCCAGTCAAGTTCAGTAACTTGTTGCGTATGTCGTCCTATCTATGGACCTCGGGTATCTATTGCGGAATGACTGACTGAGGAATTTACGGGTTACAGTTGGTGCTGGGTTGAACATGTTTGAGTGAGTGCCCTACAAACGCCATATATCCTGCGAAGTTATGCTGATTGCTTTTCGTGTAGAGTTACGACTTTGGGACAGGTATGGTCTACGATCCCTGTCAACGAGTAACTCTGCTAATGTCTTTCACGACGATAGCCCCTAGAGGTCATAAAGGTCAGTCAAGTTGCTGTCCCAGGAGCTGAGTGAGTAGATCATTGGTGCTAACTATGTGTTACAGACCACCATGGCCGCGAATCGGGAAGATGGCATTGTCGGTTCACTGAAACGAGTTTGGGGTCGTGGTGGTGTTTTTGGCTGTCAGTATGCCGAATAGCGAAAGCTGCTGCTGAAAGTTTGAAACAAGTAACTGACAAAAATTGGTTTCTAGTCTATCAAGGGTTGATTCCATGGGTATGTTCGTATTTCTCGGTCCCACAAGCACATGCCTGGACCCTTGCATCCCTGCTGTCGCAAGCGC
Organism: Nothomitra cinnamomea; assembly: GCA_022345685.2. Classification (NCBI taxonomy): domain Eukaryota; kingdom Fungi; phylum Ascomycota; class Geoglossomycetes; genus Nothomitra; species Nothomitra cinnamomea. The sequence goes on along the minus strand of JAJDMX020000018.1, from coordinate 212,835 downwards.
TCCTCTCAGATGCTCGTAGCTAACGTTTGCGGGCCGCTATACAGGCATGGATTGAAGCATCAACAAAGGGTGCTGTGTTGCTCTTTGTTGCATCTGAAGCCGAGTAAGCAAACTTTGTCCTCGGTAATAATTGTCCGCCTGCTTACTCTGTTTTAGATACTGGGCTCGGTCTTTTGGTGCACAAGATTTCGTTGCAGGCATTTCGGGTGGTGTCGCTGGCGGTGTCGCCCAGGCCTATGCTACCATGGGATTCTGTACCTGTATGAAGACCGTAGAGATGACACGCCACAAGGTTGCTGCGGCTGGCGTAAAACCTCCGGGAACTTTCGCCGTCTTCATGGACATTTACCGCAAGGAGGGCATAAGAGGGATCAACAAAGGCGTGAATGCCGTTGCTATCCGGCAGATGACTAACTGGGGATCTCGTTTCGGGCTCAGCAGATTGGCGGAGCAGGGTATCCGGAATGTAACTGGAAAAAAGGACGGAGAGCGTCTGGCGGCGTGGGAGAAAATTGCAGCCTCAGGTATTGGTGGTGGCTTGAGCGCCTGGAATCAGCCCATTGAGGTCATTCGAGTCGAGATGCAGTCAAAGACTGTTGATCCTAACCGCCCGAAGAACCTAACCGTCGGGAAGACATTGAAATACATTTATCAGACCAACGGTCTCAAGGGCTTATATCGTGGTGTTACTCCTAGAATTGGTCTTGGTATTTGGCAAACTATTTGCATGGTTGGAATGGGTGATATGTCAGTGCCCAACAATGATTTACTGGAGTATGTGGAGTACAGTTACTAATCGATCTTGAAACAACAGGGCTAAGGAAGCAGTTGAGAAGCTCACCGGTGACAAAGTTACCGCTAAGCATTAAACTACCTTCGACATCTCGGAGGATTGTTCACCTGGATCACGGCTTGCACTTCACTAGGGCTAAAGATTCTTTCCTGTTAATGCAATCATAGTTTTGTGCTCTGCAGCATTTGTTGGCTCTAGGAGGCACACATTTTGCACTCCGCGAGCCTGTGTACAACTCCTGCCCGGTCATTATAGGTTCGGATCTCTAGCAGACGTGCTCTCTTTATCGTTGAAGAATGCGTGTCTACCTTGTATCGTTTTTAGTTACGGAACCTTTTCTTACTGCTAGAGACTGGGAGCTGTGGTATCTTGCTTCCTCTTTCGATAGCAGGCATGTTTGATAGATGGCAATCTGGATTCAAGCTGGATTGCTAGAGAAATGAGATATCAAGGCCATTTTTAGTAGACTGAGAGTGACGCGAGATGGGTGCAGTGAGTCCAGCGTAGGCATAGACTTCAAATATATCCGTATCTTGTTTACCTTCAGTCCTTGTCCTTTTGCGGTCTAATGGTCTGGAGGTCCTTTGGTTTCCAACCGAATCATCTACTACCCGGGGAAAGAAGGGATAAATACTCTTTAGACAGGAGCTTACATCTAAAGGAAAAGTACCTCTACAGTATACATGACGCCGCTATTACGATGATAATTTGGGTTGGCACGAAAGGGTTTACAGAATCGGATCGATTTGTTTTTGTGGTTGATAGTAGTAAGTAGAGCAAAGGTTTGGCCGGTTGAACGCAGAGCCCTCAGAATCTTCCGCGAAGTTTGAAGGGCGTTGGGGAGGAGGTATGTGATTTAATGTGCTACTCGGGGGAATATAACTGTGTGAAATCAGGTGTAGGTTAGGAACCTGGGTTACTTTTGGTCCGAGGCCGAAGATGTGATCAAGGGGAGAAAGCTAGTCACTTGTGTATGGTTAAATGATAGCTTGTACTACATAGTGTTATTTCACATGTTTGTATCAATATACGTGAGTGAGTCCAACTGTAACACTAGTTCCTTGATATAGGATAGGATAGAACGTATCTACTAGCAGTTATTCACATAAAGCTGCTTTCTTTAGTCTTGTTCTCCGTTACTGTCATATTCGCCTCCTCTTAATCAAACTAAAGGGGCTTTGTTCTCTCAAGTTTTGTTCGCTTGGTCTCTTGCCAGCTCGAACGAGACTATCTGACATCGGCCACCTATCCACAAAGGTTCCTAATTCTGGAGCCGGCTCAGTATTAGCATTACCGTCTGTTACCGAACCTGTATTGGTGATAGTCACTGATCTCGCCTCTGGATTAACAGTGTTAGCTAATGCTGACTCCACGCCGGCAAAATCCTTTAGGACCAGTTTGTTCTTCGTGAGATTGCCTGACGAGGTCACCGAGCCAATTTCCATAGACCCTGTCCCGTGTACAGACTGAGTAGTATTTTCCAGTTCCATTGTAAAACTGCCTTCATCTGTAGGCCGGGCGGCTGTCTCATGCACCACCGCAGCGCCGAATCCATGATTTGTCGGTATGTTAACCTCCTCGGCGAGCATTGATGTTGTCTGCTCGGCGCACTCAACCGGGGTCATCCCGTCTATCGCATCATCATGCTCAAATACATTATAACGGCGCTCAAGATCCTCGGCCATTGTGACCATCCGCTGGCTGAAGTCCTGGTAGAACTCTCCCTGATAAGCCCGGCGGCCGTGTATTATGATTTGTCCACTACTGACGAGCCGCTGGGCTTCGCGATATGCGGCCCGATCGGTCTCAAGTTCTGGCTTTACGATCGGCTCAAACTGCATTTCTTGAACTTGGTCTTCTTCGTCCAATCCTGTTGCGAGGACACGGATACTGCCCTTCCCATCGGCAATCAGTAATCTCGAATAGTCTGGAGAGAATGTGCCACTCATGACTACGGCTCCGACGTTGACGATGTCCTCGATGTGGGCGTCTTCGGGCGCTCGCTTGATATTCCATGACTTGACGATTCCGTCGGAACTGCCAGTAAAGAGGCGGTCACTGCTAGCTCCCCACTGAGTGAAACGAACACCAGTATCAGTTCGCTCGCGATCCTCGTCCTGCGGAAGTTGAATGCACGCGTCTGAGGGGCAAACAAGTGTCAGCTTGACAAGGGCAGAAATAGCCCGATCATATACAAAAGGTGTATTGAAATAGAGTGGACATACCACCATGTTCAAGTACATGTAGGAGTCGCGGCAACAATCTTATGTCCCATACGTAAACCTTTCCATCTGTACAGCTGGCGGTGACATAGTTGGCGTCTTCAGTGCTATCAATGAAATCGAAAATTAGCTCGATTACTCAATAAAGAAACAATCAAAGGTAGCATACCACCAAGTGACATCATTTATGTCATACGCAGGGCAAGCGACTTCGATATCGTCTCTATAACATCCACCAGATAGAGAGTGATAAAGTCGCACGGCAGTACGCTGGCCTTCGAGGGGTTTGCCGCTGTCCGATTTCCCGGGGGTACAACCAGCTATAAACTTTGGCAGTGTCGGATGCCAAACTGCATCGAATACGTTCTGCGCATTCGGGTAAACATTAATCTTCTTCTCCGAAATTGCATCCCAGACGGCGATATCCCCCTTCTGAAAAGATGGCCCATCCTCCCCAGAGCCCGAGAACCCAACCAAGAGACGATCCTTAACAGCAGACGACTGCCCCCATTGCATGCATGATGGGTGCACCCCACCCCGTGCAGACCCAAAATGGGAAGAAATTCGGGAGGACGAAAGTCTGTCTTGGTTGATATCCCAGATCTTTACGGGCATTTTTCCATCACTAGTTCCCGTTGCTAGATGTTCGTCGGCGGATAATGCCATCACATCGACAGAAGCACCTTGTGCCAACGTAACAAGTTGTCTGTCGGTTGGATTCGGTGCGGCAAAATCCCAGATTTTGACGGTCTGGTCAAACGATGCGGAGTACATCCGGTTGCTCCTTGGGCCAAATTTCACGTGGCTAACCGTGTGATAAAGAAAGAAGTCGTCCACGATGTCTGTGTTGCTTGTTAGTGGCCTCCGAGTTCGGTGATTTGGGAACTCTTTCATAGTATTCCTCCAAAGGTCTCCGAAGACGAGGTTGTTGGGGCGATTATACTGCATGTTGTAGTTGTCGGTGAGTGCAGAGAAGCCCACTGCAAAGTAATCACCATCTGGGTGCCACGCGGCGCATGCACCGTCTCCAGAACCACCTCCCCACATTCTCCATGGTTTCATCGTATCGTAGGCCCGCAACCTGAACTCAGTGTGAATTCCTATTGTAGAGGACAAACCGCCTCGAGTGTGACCGCGACCTGATTCGCGATGACGAAGAAGATTGTTTATCGAGAATGAGATCATTCGATCGCGTGGTGGCGCTCGCACTTGGGTTTCGGCTGCTGGCGACTTTGCGTCCACTTCCATATAGGTCAGGGTCTCTGAGAGTAGGCCTTCGGAGGCGTCCTTGAGGAAATTCACGATGTCTCTGTTGTTTCGCTTCGTCAGCAAGCCAGACTCGACGACCTGCTTAGCAGTCGACGCGAACCCATCCCCTTTGAGTGTTCTTGCGTAGTTCTGGACAAACTCTTGCTTGGGTCGAAACAGTGCCTCGTGCAGTCGCATGTCTTCTACCTTGGATAGAGTATCCGAAGATCCTTCCTCGACTTTGATATAAGCAGAATCATGGGTCTGAGTGTCGCTGGGTATATCAGATGTAGCGCGTGCTGTGTTCAACCGCGAACGTGGATCCAGGACCTCCCAGACGTCCATAATCTCTCTCCAAGAGAAATCTACATGAAGCGTTTTGCCCTTGCCCCACCATTGGTCAAGCACACCCTCTTCGATGAGGTCGCGATCGCAATGGCGGATATAGGGCTTTGTAGACATCACCAACTTCATTAGGCGGGCCTTTTCCTCCCTAGCTTCTGCGAGGTGTCTACGGTGCTCTTTGGGAGAGGGGCGTGGTACCGCCGGTGGAGGTGGTCCGCGTGGATAGGGTGGTGGGGCAGGTTGAGAGTCGTTTCCAAGCGTAGCGTGATTCGAACTATTTCGTTGGGATGTTTGTAAACGCAAAATTGGTGCTATATCGTCCGACGAGTATGAATCTATGTGTGACTGTTTAGCAAGAGGAGTTGAGGTTACAGGGTCAGCCTCTGCAAGTCGGCGAGAGAGCCTACTAGAGCCGACTTTCGATCCTTCACGAGACGAACGAGACCGTTGCGCGTGTGCAGGGCTAGGACAGGCAGTAGGTCTAGAGGAAGCAAAATTGGTCTGCTGCAGGGCTGATTTCTGGGCTTGAGGGCTGGCTGCTGAGTTCACTAGGGAGTCCAGATGCTGCAGGGATGTTGATAAACCTCCTAGAGCCCTAGAAGCTCGAGATAGATCGGATCTTCCTAGCTTTCCCTTAGTCGACGCGTTCCCTACATTAAGTGTTGGCGAGGCATGTCTATCTTAACTTATAGAGAGAGTGAAGTTACCTTTGGCAGATGCAGAAGTTGATGCTAAATTGGACGAGTTGCTGCTTTTGTGCTGTGAAACCAGAGAACGCGATTTGCAATGCTGAGTAGGAAGTTTCGGGCGATTTGATAACTCCCTGTTGTCGACGAAGGCTGCTAATGCGACTCTGCCCACGGATAGTGTGACAATTCTCGTAAGTGGCTGGGCCAAAGTAGATGATTGTGGTTCTGCCCTAACGACCGGCGCAACTCGCGACAATCCAGAACTGCGACCCACTAGCATGATACCTCTCGCAGCCGCAAGGGCGCTAGACTGACTCGCCGAACCAGCGCGAGCAACACTGCTGGCAGAGATGACTTTAATCTCTCCGTCCGATGTGCGTTTTCTTGGAGGAACGCTCGAACTTCCAGCTCCAAAAAAATATCCAGTTCGATCCACAGACTGATGCCCTGAATCTTGGAGATCTATATCTGATAGGTCATCCAAGATCTCGATATATTCCGTCTGGCCCTCAGGCTGGCTCCCACGACCAATCGCCATAGCTCCCCCCATTCCCTTGCCTGCAATAACTTCGTCAAAACAAGATTTCACAAAGGCCTTCGCTTCGTTTTCTCGGGCTTTTGAGGATGGGGCGTTACTCTTCAGGAGTGTCTCCTTGAAGTAGGGCTTCGAGAACATTTTTCTTGTAGCCTGTCATAAGCTCGAAGCATGAGCAAACACCATGCAGCCTAGAGGAGCATATTTCGTATTTCACTTACCTCCCTTGCAATACGCTTCCGATCCTCGAGCGTTCTTATTTCCTTGAAGGCGTCCAGCATACCCTTCAAATGCGGGAAGAGTTGCATTCGAAGAAAGTCTCTAGCCACTTTCCCTCCCGGATCTGACTGAACTGACGAGCTTCCGTTAACCGCTACGGACATCTCGTCTCCTTTAGAGTCCCTGATCTGCCCTAATAAATTTATCTTTTCATCCCGGCTCAAAGAACTCTTGTTAATTTGAACGATCGACTCCTGGCCCTCACTCAGCTCCTTTGATATATTGTTCTTCTTGGACGCTATCCTTTCGCAGATTCCTTGGATGTTGTCCATACTTTCTTTTCCTCCTAGCTGACCGCGCTTAGCCTCACTCCTCTCTTTTGCCTGCGCAGAGAACGGTTCTGGCCTGTGAAAAAAGCCTTCCAATGTTGCCTGCGTATTCAACGGAGCGGATGTCCTGGGCTGTGTAGCTGGGCGTGAAGGTTCTCCAAAAGGTCTGAAATCGCTTCTTGGTGGAGTCTGACTTCCATAAGGGCTGACATACGCGTTCTCTACTCGAGATGGACTCCGAGCGACCAAGGTAGACGTATATGGCGTACTCCTCGATGAATTCAAGACACGGCTTCTGTTGTGAGTTGATACAGCGGGAACCCAGGACGACAGACATCTCGCGCTCTCTTGAGCTGCCTCTAGCAATGTGCCCTGAGCCGCAACAGGCAGTACCGGTGCTGAATTGGACAGGACTGCCGGTTGTGCGACCGGCCGTTGCCCCAATACCTCGCACTCATTGTCGTCCTCGTCGTCAGACCCGGTAAGGTCTATAAAATTGGGCAACTCACTGTGATAGTAGGGTCGAGGCATCAGCAAATATCTCGAATGAAAGTCAAAGCAAAACGTAGAGCTCGAAGGCTAGCAGACACGCAAATCACAAACAAAGGAACGCGTTCTCAGGTACTTCGGTCAAGATAGAACAAAAGCGCGTGCAAACTGAATTACTGAGCAGAGAGGGGGATATGGAGGGATTCTACCGTCTTAAAGCCATGACCGCTGCCATATCTGACTTCCCTGTGAACTATAGTGAGTATATATTATCGTGACATCGTGTTGATAGTACGTAGAAAGAAAGAACAGAGACACGAGTTGATGTTCGTTAATGTTTGACTCGCTTACGGTGAACATGCAGACGTTGATTGGGCTGCAATTTCTAGAGCCGCTTTTGGCATCAAGTTCTACGGCGAACGGGCTTGCTCGTGGGGCGTTCGTCGTACTGTTCATTGAAAGACAGCTGAAAACTTGGTCACCTTAGAATGAGCGAATGACTGATGAAGTTTAGGTTAGTTGTCAAGAGATTCTCGCGCCATGACGTTGCACAAACTTGCAATACCGCATCGCGGTAAACCACAAGAGGTCAGCGAACAACTCGCTAACAAGAACAATGGAGACCAAGAATAGATCATCGCAATTGCTTGCTTTATATTGATATATCAAATACAGTAGGGAAATTTTTCATCGTTTTGCTTGTCATTAGTATCGTGAAGGGACTCGTAGCAACGGCCCCATCTGGGCCAGGTTGGGGAGAAAGTACATCAAGAAGTAATCCATCCGCCTGCCCGCTATCCTGTATCTTACAAGAAAGGCATTGCTATCCTTTCGTCCATATAACCCAATTACTTCCCAAAAGAGCAAGAAGAGGCCACGGTCCCCCAAAGACCGCCCCATGGAACTCCGCGGCTAATCGAGGAAAAAGGATTAAAGTGAATTAAAGAACAATGTTGGAAGAAGGGTAGAGCCCTGCAAAGGCAGAGTGGATGGGGATTCACATCACCGCGGAAAGAACCTTGCGTCTCAACTTGCCAACCTCCTCCTCCTTCTCCTTTACACGCCACTGCAGAGCCAAAAATTTCTTCTTCCAGCCGTGCTCTCCGCTACTTTCCTCAGCGAATCCAGTGCCATCCAGATCACCAGTTGCAGATGCCCCAGCATCGTCACCGCCGTCGAATCGGCCCAGTGGGCTCATAAAATGGCTTCCACCGTGATGGTGAGAGGTCAAGTCTGTATTGCTGGATGTGGGCTGCTGGTGGCGATCACTACTTGGAGAGGCCGGGACGATCACATGCAGGAGAAACCGACCAGAAAGTGGACCTAACTGCAGCTGCCACGAGATGTTGTACTTGTAATTCTGGTTGCTCCCAGTCCTGTGGTGGCCTGACATCCCGTTACCCCTGGCGTTCGCACCCGAACCGCTTATAGAATCCACATCAACGTCCTCAACACCACCTAGATGCCGTTCTAGATCATCGTCCTCCTCATTTACTAAACTCCTTGACGAGCCATTCCCGGCAAGGCTTTGAGAGCGTTCAACTTTGAAGCTCTTCACATTGTCCGCAGTGCCTAAACCCATCCACTCTGCCAAGCCTAACCATACAGAGGCATTCAGCAGGAAAGCTTCTTCATTCCCACTACTGCCATTAGAACCCGAACGTAGCTCCTGTAAAACTTTCTCTGAAATGCGTTTAGCCTCTTCAAAAGCAAGATGTTGGCCATTCGTAAGACCAGCATTCAGTAGACGTGCTATTAGACTACGCTCTATATCATCGGCCGTAAATCCTAGAGAAGTGGTTGGTGGATGTTCTCCTTGTTGCGATGAACAATCATCATCCCCACCCTCACCACCACCAGGATCGTCGAAGAAGGACGAGGGTCTTAAATTTCGCTCTTTGCTAGCCAGCGCTGACGGGAATGGTTGGTGATTCCTCTCCCCATTTACGAGGACTGTTGGGGTAGCCAATTGCACGGTTCCTCCAACTCGCTGTGGAACCTGCAGATGCAACCCACTCGGCTTCCCTGGTCCCTGCTGCGGACTCGGTCCCCCGTCGGGTGACGTAGAAGGAAATTGGAAATGCTGTTGCAACCCATGGTTCCCTTCACGGCCTGATACCGGGGTTGACACTGGAGTAGCTCCAAGATCAATCACGGGCCCTTCCCGAGTCTTAGGGTTCGCTGGAAACGTCGAGAAAGGCCCGTCCCGAACGGACCGGTTGCTCGGGGGCCTACCTCTCAGTTTCCCAGTCAACGGGTTGCCACTGCTTGGCCATGCAGAAGATACTGCTGGTCCGTGTCGTCTACGCGATCGACCCTTGCTCGTTGCCGAAGAGGGGGTGACGGCTGACTGGGGCTCATCATATGCAGAATCTGGTTGTGCAGTTGAAGGGGTCATCGCTGATTGAGGATGTGGTGTAATAGGTGTATTTTCGCGCGCGTTCAGTCGCCACCGAAAATGCTGGCCTCCCAAAGCCGATCCGGGGTGCGGTGTCGAAGGTGGGTGGGCAGTGCTCGCACTGATAGCGCCAGGTGTGATTGCTGAAGCAGCGACCCAAGGGTCAAGATGGTCAACGTAGCGGTCCATGTCGTCTGGGTGAGCAGTAGAAGGCATAGCGCTATTGGGAAATAGCGCTGAATGTCCACCTCCATAGTCATCTAGGGCCGTCGTAGGTGTAGAAGTGTCTATGTGCGGACGTTTTGCAGGCGACATTCCCTTCTCACTATCGTTGTCCTTATCTTCCGTTTTCCGCCGTCCACGTTTTGGGCGAGACTCGGGGTGTAATGCGCGTAGGGCAAGGTCTTCCTCCAATGGTACACCGTCACGGCCGAATTCTGGAAGGGGGGCATTGAGTGGCGGCACTTGTGTATAATACGGATGCGGCTTCCCTAGGCAGTATTCAAAAAAGGCATCCACATGCATGGCGTGCATCCAGCGCTGTGCATGAACGATCATATCAGCTCGTGCAGATATGTAGTAAAACATGTCATAAAATTAGAATCTAACCAAGGCCGAAGCCACAATGAAAAGGTCAAATCTCACCTTCAACCGAACAGCATATTGTTGAACCTTCTGCGCGCTCTGATTCTTTGCCATCATTGGAGGCTCCACACCAAGTTGAATAGCCAGACTCGTCCACGTTCGAATCTCTTTGTTCTCAAACTTCCGTATTAACTCTAACAAAGTGAATGTACTGAAGCTCTTCCCATCACTCTTCGGTGGCGCTCTGAAACCTCTTCGCAGTTCCGAAGTGTCGGTTAAAAGCGGGACAGAAGGATTGCAATAGAGAATAAACGCTACGTATGCATTATCGATATTCGCATCATTAACATCCCTTGAAGGCAAGGAGCGATCTGTCGGAGTATATGCCGGCAGTAGCTGCTTTTGGTGGCTTTGAGGTGTGTTTGGAAAGCGCGCAGTTGCGGCGGAGGAGGCATCAGACGGAGTGGTCGGAAAGAGCGCTGTACGAGCCATATCTGTGAAGAGCTGTCGCGGATATTGTTGAGGATTCATCGTGCCATTGTTGTGATGTTGCGCATTTTGGGAAGAGCTGTGGTGCGCGTCCAGGTTGTTGCTACTGCCATTTGAGCCCTGAAGTCCCTCGTTCTCCAGCGAGGGGTCAATGGCGGGCACAGAAGGGTGGCGGTACTCTGTGTGAGAGAAGGTCGGTGTTGTTGAAGATTGCGAATTGCTGTGATGGCGGTTATGGCTCGATAGATGTCGTGCCAATGTCTCCTCGTCGTCATCCTCCGGGGATGCGTTGTAGTGGTCATCCATGTCTGGCTTGAAGTGGCGCAAGAGCGGTTGATTTCTGCAAACTCCCTCGTTAACCGTTGCGCAATTGAATGAAGATCCTCCTTGCGTAGTCGCAAAGCGTATCAAACACTAGGTAGACTTCATCTCGACATCTCTGCGCTGGGTTCCTGATAGCGTTGGGAGACCAAGTCCGTCGCGGAGCTGCACTGCACGCTCAGCGATGTTCCGAGTTTTTCGATGCGCTGAACCTCCCTTTGCGCAGCCAATTGTTTTGTCTCTCAGCCCCGGCAATTGTCAGCTCTGGAAGCCCAATGACCCTCGACTAAACTGCCGTGCAGAACTTGGGGAAATGCGAATAAATTAATCGGTCCCCGATTTTGGTTGTTAAAAGAACAAAGATGGGGAGAATTAAGGGAGAAGTGGAGTTCGTTGCAGTTTACTGGGATCCTCCACGAGCGAGGAACAGTGTGCCAGAAATAGATTCAGAGCAGCCCCCAACTGCCTATTACTGGGTAAGGGGGAGAGTCTGGATGCCGTAAATATTAACGCAGCTAATTCTGGACGACAATGCCGATCAATCACTGCAAAATCCTATTTCACGATGGCGATGGCGGTTATTCCATTCTGGCAACTAATCATGTAAGGGCAAACACCACAGTGTATGTTGCACTCCGTACTAGAAAAGTCTCTACCTTTCCAAACGACGCTGTGCTTCGTTGGTCGTCTGAAACATGTGACTTGGCCCTGAAGCAGCATGTACAGGCTTACATCATTAGATGGATCTTTGCTGCATAAGCATAACTGGCTAAAGAGGTTATTCCGTACACTTTATTTATTTATTAATTCATAGACCGTTCCAGCGCCCTTAATCGGTGCTATGTGGCATGCTTGTCTATTCTACATGGCTGATCGCATGGAAGCAAGTAATTTCTGTACTTTGTACTGTATCCTCCCTGACACGCAGGCTGTCTGCCTTCCCTGCCGTCTTGCCTCCGTCAGAACCTATTGTCTTCGCCCAGTGTACGCCTTACTCTTCGTTCCGTGAAGTTGCTCCAAATTGCCTGAGAAGTCTCGTCTGTACTATAAATTTCGCGGCCTTTATGACTAGTGCAGGTGTGCTCAATAGTACCCGTAAGTCCTTGGTATTTCTCCAGCCTTCGCCTCCCGCATAGAGAATTGTCTTGCGGAGGTGGGCGTGTAAAGTGCAGTCAAGCAAAATATGCTTGACAGTTTAGAGCCCTCGTCTGCAGTTGCAGAATCCACTTCTGATGCTTAGAACCTTTCTCTGTTGGAGAAACAGCTATAATCCAATCTTTTCTGTGCGCATCTGTACATACTATTACCGAGCTAATTGCCTTTAGGATTTTCCGGTGCACCTCCAATACCTTCTTCGTTGGGTTGGGTGTAGTTTGGTATAGCAATCATCTACGCTTATCCTGGCTCCATGCTGTTTCCCAATCGTGGAGGAGTTGCCAGTTTAGTATTGCCTTAGCTACTGCCTTCAGCTTTTGGCAACTTCTCAGAATGGGTACTGTCATATCTGTGTCCATTCCTTCCGATGTCTTTTCCTTCTCCCTCCGCTCGCTTACCCTACAAGGCTCATCCTGAAGCCTACGCGAGGGAGCTCGCAGCCTTCCCTACCTAGTTACTTCTTTCACTGCTACGTTAGCCATCTCATTTCCTGCGATCCCCTCATGTGCCGGAATCCATAGAACCTTTATTTTCATGTCTGGCGCTATCTCTTGGAATTTGTACAATACGGTTATAATACTTCTCAATATATACTGTCTGGATTGTGGCTGAGGGTCTTGTAGTGTCCTTATTACTAATTGATTGTCTGTGAATATGGCAGTCCTTCTGTACCTCCATTTGGGGCTTTGTATAACCTTAATATATGCCATTTGCAGCATCATAAAAATTCCTTATAGCACTGCCATGTAAACTGTAGATATATATTCTTTTCCCATGTAGGCTTATATTATTTGATTAAGTTCTGGTGTCACCGCCACAGCTCCTACCTTTCCATTGATTCCACTTCTGTCTGTGTATATTATCAGAGGTCTTAGTACCTCTGCCATTGTATCATGATGTTGCTTGATAACTATTTCTTTATCTAAGTCGATAGTTATGTGAAGAGATAGCCATTATAGTGGAACTATATAGAAGATAATGCTTTCGAAAGAGAGTGACAGGTCATTCATCTCTATACTCCCAAAAAGATTACAAAAGTAGTGGAATAATTATTTGAGGAAGCTAGAATGTTGAGGGTCGATTTTCCCATTCAAGCCTCAGCCCTTCCCTGTAAGCATAGTATTGTATAGACCATACTAATTATAGATTGAAGTAATTTATAGTAGAGCTTCTCTGGCTGTCTTCTTGAGTTATTGCTCTATGGGTAAGAAGTATAATTTAATGTTTAGAGTTGATTTGGATGTTACTTTTAATGTATCTGCAATTATTTTTACTGCTCTATACTGAATACTTTCTAAAGTTTTATTTATTTGTCAGCGATGGCCTGGCTTCCTCAGGGGAATGTACCATGCTGATATGCAATAGAGAATTTGTAAGAGAATAGCTTTTATAAATAGTTATCTTATACCTTATAGCCTAGTACCCTAAGTTGATCCTATGATAGAGACTAGTACAGTTACTTGACAAGTAACTACTACTTCCACCTCTTAGAAATATACTGTTCATTCCAGTTTAAAGTCCAAAATTATACCTAAGTATTTACTTAATAATAATAGATAGATAATTTTGTTAGGAAGGATTAATGGATAATTTAATTTGGTCTATATTGCATATTGTCATGTTTGAGGCCTTGTAAAGTATATTAGCTTGTATTTGTTTTTTGTAAAGATAGAGATGTATTTAAATGCCCATAACTTGGCATGCTTATATATGATAGCCAGTATCAAGCAGTTCTCTTTAGCAAAGTCCCTTATTACTAGAATGGCCATGTTATTAATATATTTTATCAAAGTTAAGTTAATTCTTAAGTTTGAACATATCTTGAGAAGATCTACATTATAAAATAGGTAGAGAATAGGGAACAGTTGTAACATAGAGCCCTAAGGAGCAAGGACTGCAGTTGCGGCTTGGCGGCGGTGTGCCGTCATACCGCATGCAATTAGCATGCCAAGAGACGCATATATATAAATCCACAAGGTTACTTCTCCTAGGAGCAGCGATTAGTTTTACATTAGAAATCGACGTTCTTAAGCCATTGGAATTCAGTCTATCATGCATAGTATTGTGGAGCCTCTATATATTGTTGACCCTTATCCTTGAGCCTCATGACATCATTGTGATAGCACTCGGCATTCGGCCCGACGTCATCTACACTGTTTTAGCAATTCAAAAACGGCTAGCTTTAGGGTTGGCCCTGACAATAGTAGTGATCTCTATAAGATACTAGTATTAATAGTGAAGAGGTTTAAATTGTATTTGTTGAATCCTAAAATTATTTCTTAGCTGCTGATAAAGCTCTTAATTCAGTTCATCACTTTGGTATCAATATTTTGCTTCTACAAATTATACAGTAGTCATTTGTATAACATGAAGTTAAAAGCTTTGCTGACATTGAGGAGAAGAAAACTGGCCACCTTTAGTTCCACTGCAATAAGCTACCATATGCTATGGATCTTTTCAAGCAGAAGATATATTACATATTCGGCTGACATTGTCATTCTCCTTCTGAAATACATTTTGGGAAGTAGCTCAAAGGGGTCAGCTAGCTATTTAAGTCGTTTGGCTAGAATAGATTTCATAGTTTTGCCAATTGTATTGAGAAGAGCAATTGATTGATACAATTTAATCTATATGTAGTTTCCTTTTCCCAGTTTCTGAATAACTGCTATAGATAGTTGTCAGAAGTATCTAGAATAGTATTCTAAATCTAGGCAGTCATTGAAAAGTCAATATAGAGTTAAAATGAAGAGCATCACTATATTATACAATATTCTATTTGGTATGTCATCTGGTCCAACAACTTTTCCATGCTGGAGTATAGATGATTGCTCTTTTAATTTCACAAGGAGATAGAAGTGGGAGATGGAATAAATGTGGGTAATTATAATTTTTTATATCTATAAGATTAGCGTTTAGCGAAGAGGGAAAGAATGCTTTATAAAACAGTTTTGCTTTATGATAGATATCTGCCTTATGTGAGCTATCTGGTATTGTCAGCAGTAGAATGAGGGGCTAGCTTCTTCTCTCTCTATTTGTTGCTCATTTAACTAGTTGCCAAAGTTCTTACTTATTCTTAGTAATCTCTTATACTCTTTTGCGATGTGTAGTCTTTAGTGCTCTTCATATTGCTCATTCTTTTCTATTCCTTGCTATACAGTATGCTTTCCAGTCTTTGTCTAAATGGGTTCTCCCATAGTATCTTTTTTGTCATCTGGCCTTTATCTAAGTATCTTTACACTCCTGGGTCCACTTTGACCTTGAGTATGGAGTTAAGCATACTATAGATATAGATGTCCCAATGGCTGTTATGAGTGCTAAAACAATTTATCCTGTGAAGATGTTAATCTTCTCTATATTTGCAAAATTGTAAACTGTTAGAAGTCCTTATTTAAAAGTTTGAAGGAAGATTCTAGTATCTATATATTTCTATTATCTTCTTTTCTGTGAGAATAGTCAAATGGTTTCAAGTGATAATATTATATATATTAGCTTGTAGTTTGAGTTATGATGGTTCAAGCTCTTAGTAATATCAAAAGATATTAAATAATTACTGATCTATTAGGTTGCAAAGATGAAGTTAATAGTAGTAGAGCTCTATACTGTTTTCTAGGTTAGTGTGTGTGACGATCTAACTCTGATGAGGTCTCGTCTCTTAATTTGTCTTAGTGTTCAGGTATACAGTGTGGTGTTCTTTGGGTGATTGTGAGACAGGTATATTGGTCTTGTATACTGAGATAGTGAAATGGTCCTACTGCAACTATATTAAAAGATATTTTGGGTGATGGTTCTTAGTATAAAGCTTATATTGCTAAACTAACAAGATTTTCAATGAAGAGGAAAGAAAAAACACTTTCCCTGAGACTCTAACACTATATTTATAGCTGCCTCTTCACTGATCTCTTGGCTACTTGCCAATGGGCAACTCATACTATTTGGGGTATTTTTTCCTTGGCGTAACTTACACCCGACTCACGCTGAGTCCAATAATGAAACCTGAGTTGTCATGACTTACAACTCTCCATTCATACCTGAGCTGTCCATTATATCTAGCTAATGTATCCTTCAGCTGCCAAGTATTCTTCAGCTCTCCTGGTTCTTTACCCATGACCAATGGTTTCTCGTCTGTAGGTTATGGTAGTTTCTGTTGGCCAGTTGTTTTCTGGCTTGACCATTTAGTAGTCGTGTGGCTGGCTGAGGTTACTGCCTTGACCGAAGTATGGGTGATTTATTGAGTTGCCACAAGTTATACTCTCAGCATTGAGAGTGCTGATTGCGCAAACCCCTGCTTTGGCCCCCACTTGCCTACGGTAAGTGCTATTCATCCGTGTATTCAGTTCATCCTTGCCAAGTTGTTTGAGCCATCCATATCCCATAGACTAGCGATCTGGCTCAATAGTTCCAGTGTCACTCCTGTGTCCATGGCGTTCCTGATGAGGTTCGGGATGTCCATGACACCAAACATGAAATTCTGCCTTGGATGCTTGTCGTATTTCATAACGTGTTTATTAGCATTTTTTACTAGTGTCATATGTGGCAACGATTCTATCACCTTCTATAAAATGTGATTGAAGAAAACGATGATAGTACTCTTTCTTGTCACCCACTCCGAGACATATGCGAGACGATTGCTGCGCAGAACTATGAATTGAAAGATCTTAGAGTCTGTTGCAATGCTGAAAATATCATAGTTGATTTCCCTAGCAATCTTGCGAGCAGTTTGTATACTGATGAGGCAAGAGAGCACCTACAAGACCGCTGAAGATGTATGCCCCCCTTTCTTAGCCTCAACACAGCTAGTACAGTCCCAAGTTCTGCTTTATCAGTCTCGTATTCTAGTGTCCAGTCTGCATGTCTTGAACATGCTAATGCCCATAGGTCTTTTTGTTCTGAATTGAAGTATGGATGTTAACCGCAGAAGCCACATATAAATAATAGTTGGATCCGTCGTCACCAGGAGCTCCTAAACAGTCACAGAGTAAGATGTCAATAATGGTACGAGTAAGAGTTTCTGGGTGGTTTAGGGTGAAGTATCAGGATTTCTTGATCATGTCGATGGTATCTTCTAGGTTTCAAAATTCCTGTTAACAGCAGCAGTGCAAGCACATCAACAGTATCTGACTTACGAGCTCATGATGAAATATTGGCACCCTTGCCTTGCTCGACCTCACTCGAAGTCAGAGCCCAGCAATAATCCATGCTCTCTTCATCGTAATTGATTCTAAGAATAGCCACTATGTTTTTAACGGTGATATTGCCAGCCTAGTAAGCTTGGTTAAGTTGTCAGAGAATAGAAGCTTGCACATCGGCATTGATATTCCTGAATACTGACTTTTCCCATAGGGCTAGACACCAGCAGAAAAATAGGCCGTTAAGGATCAAGGTCCTCAGGTAGAGTTTTTACAATGTCAGGTGGAAAATGGGATATTGCCTGCATCTCAGGATTGTCAAGGTCGAGGTGTAAGTGGCCAGACTGCAGATTTCACTCCTTGGCAGTGGCAGTGCGAGCAGCTATGTGAAAGGGCAGTCGATGATGTTAGCTAGACACTCTGTGGTCGGAGATGAAACGGTAAGCGTCATGTGTACAGTCAGGGTCCAAAAGTCTTCAGCCACTTTCGCAAAACCGAAATAGCTTATCGCACCCATAAAGAGCGATGGCGTTCCCGCTGCCCACTTATTGAATCCCGAGTATTATCTGAGGGTGATAGCCGTTCTTGAAGGTTTCTTACAATACCTAGACGCCCACTCCCCCTTTCTTTGCCCGGTGGCTGCAACGGGCGTGCCAATCCCCACATATCTGCTATTGCGCTGACGTTCACTGATGGTGGTATTATCAATGTTTCCTTCAGGCTGATGGTCTCCCAGAAACAATGAGGGAGAGAAATCTCATCTGAACCCACTAGATTGCATATTGGATCAGTTTGGGGAGAGTTTGTTAACATGTTTACCCCGCTACTCCTCCTCCTTATGAAAGCCCACGATGATATGAGACTCTTACTAACTACTCTGTATCCTAGCAGATCCCCATAATGCGACCAACCGCCCCACTCAAGCCACCTTCAATGGCTTTCATTGTCCCTACTGTTTCCCCGAACTGGCTCCTCGACACTTCCCCAAGCCCTCTTCGAATCTCTGCATCATACATTCATTTCCCCATATCATCCCATCTAGATCCCCAGATGTCTCATGGTTCAAGGCTCGAGTTGCTATCGGCTATACAACATACGTCTAGTGGACTTAGAAGAATTTTTCTTGCTTTGGCTATGTTGCGCGATAGCAAGCGTCGACCGAGCCTTGCGCAAGATTGCATGAGTTCTGAGGGGGCAACTACTATCATTCTAGAACATCGTGGAAATGCAATTTTGTATGGGAATTGTCCGTTTTCAATACTACCCCCTTTAACCCTGAAAAAATCCCGAGAGTTGATGAAGTCTTACTGCAACCTGTACCAAAATTGCGTGGAAACTCCAGTTTTCGCTATCTTGCGGCCGGATCGACCTTTTCCACCCGGAGCGGGTTTCAGCCATCGAAGTCATAAATCCTTCCTTTTTCTGTCACTGTTTCACAACAATCAATATCGCTGGATTGTGACAATTCTTTACAGCCGCTTCAAAGGTAGTACCCACCGATCTTATGCTGACGTTCTTGCCTTCACCTACCTCATTCAGGATCGCTTTGCATTCCACCAGATCAGTCTTGGAGATTGACGACACTCAGTATTGTTGCTGAGGAGAGCTTTAAGGGAATTTTTATTATTCTATACATATACTGATTCTTCAGTTTCATCTAAAATAAGACAATGTAAGGGCGAAGCAGGGGCCACAGGCGCTTGAGCGGTATACTAAGCATCGTGGACTATAGATCGAGGTAGGATACGGTTGGCGAGCCGATTGAGGTGGAAGGATGTGTACAAGCTAGTGTGTTCGAGCTGCTCTCCGACATCGAGGATAGGCACTCTACAACACCAGAACAAATGACCTTAGCAGAGCCCATCAAGAACTGCGACGATGAAGTGGCTGAAGGGTTAAGTTAAAAATGGCTCATGGAAATTTGAAGTCGAGTTTGAAAAAGTGACAATGTTGCACATATTGATGGGGGTGGATTTTGACATGCGCCGAAAAAGGACGGGTGGTTCATGAGCCAAAAAGGTGCTATTTTTAAGCGATGGGTGATGACAAAGTTCATGGCTGATCTGAAGCGGCAACAATTCGGGTTAAAGTGCAGCAGAAAACGGCTCTGGAAACCTCCACATCTGGAGGCCATTTTACTGGGAAATACCGTTACTCCGTACTGTATACTTTGGCCGCGAGAAAGATGAACCTCGGCTTTTGCACGTCATTTTGGACCCCCTCCGACAACCAACCCGATGGCATTTGACCCCGGCTCCCGTCAACGACTCGCTCACTTACGAATATTGCCCGGCTTGTGACGAGCAGAATATCAACCTCTTCAACAGTCCCTTCCGCACATCCTAAACATTCTCCAGCTGTGACTGATTCGCAGCGGTACTACCTTCTTTGACTTAAAACGACCTGCAAACCCTACCTCCACTCTTCCTTTCTCCCACCTCGAATATTACCATAAACTGAAGCCATGGCTGCGAGTACTGCCCCACACAGCGATAATATTGCGCACGCCCTCGCCGGCGCAGGTTAGTGCATCAGACAACATTGCGCGCATAGGTACCTTTGCTAACTCTGAACTTAGGAGGTGGACTGCTTTCTATGACTCTCACGTACAGTCCCAACGCTCTCCAATCTGATAAGAGAGGCTCTGCTGATCTTTCCTGCGCTCCAGTTATCCCCTCATAACTCTTTCAACCCGAGCGCAAGTCGAGTCGAAGCGAGCACAGACCTCCGTCACAAATGCTGTTCGTCATATTGTTGAACGAGAAGGGGTCACCGGTCTGTACGCCGGCCTAGAGTCTGCGTTATTTGGGATCAGCGTTACCAACTTCGTATACTACTATTGTATGCTCGTATCGAATAATACCTGGAAAGGCCCGGTCGTGACTAACGTATTAAATAGGGTATGAATGGACTCGTGTGGGATTCGAACGCGCTGCCGTAAAAGCTGGCCGTGCCTCCAAGAAACTCACGACTATCGAGTCCATGATTGCCGGTGCCCTGGCTGGCAGCGCCACTGTGCTTATCACCAACCCCATCTGGGTCGTAAATACCCGCATGACAGCACGCAAGACAGATGCAGAGGAGGCTCTGCCAGGCTCAGAGCCCAAGAAAGCCCCTACGACTGTAGGGACTCTTGTCTCGCTGATCCAGAAAGAAGGGCCAGGTGCCCTCTTCTCTGGCGTCATACCGGCCTTGGTGTTGGTGTTAAATCCGATTCTACAGTACACAATCTTCGAGCAGTTGAAGAATTATGTAGCAAAGAAACGCCGAGTAACGCCGACGGACGCCTTTTTCTTGGGAGCGCTGGGGAAGCTGTTGGCGACCTCGATTACATATCCGTATATTACAGTCAAGAGCCGGATGCACGTTGCTGGTAAGGAGGGATCGAAGGAGAAGATGATTGAGGGACTGAAAAGGATCGTTCGTGAGGAGGGATGGCAAGGCTTGTACAAGGGTACGCTAAGACCATCGTATCCATTTCTGGTGTTGTTTTCCTGTCTCCTTGCTAACAAATTCTTCCAACGTAGGCATTGGACCTAAAATCACTCAGAGCGTGATCACAGCCGCATTCCTCTTTGCGTTTAAGGATGCTCTATATGACATGACCGTAAAGGCAAGGCGGAAGATACCTGCCGTGCAAATCGCAAAGATTGCCGCAAAGTAGAGCGAATCGAACACGATAAGGGATGGGCTATCAAATTAGAAAACGGAGTGGTATGATGCCTTGGCTTGGCGCAATTGTACAACACAGCCACAAGTGAGAGGTTGGAGACGCAGCCTTATACGAGTTTATTTGTAGAGGGAGAATATTTATAAGTATGTACGAATATGCATTGTAGTCTGCACAACGGACTGTTTTCTCCCTACAGGGTCTCGTTTCCAGTATTTAGGGCTGAAATTGTCTAGAAAGCATGTTGTTTCGTATCCCTGACCACCCATTTGTCCGCGTTGACCGAGGTCAGTAGGTCACATTGCCCACCCACAAAGAGCTACCCCACTGAAAATACGGAATACATACCCTCTTGTTGCCCCGCCATTCGTTACACTAGCACAAAGTAATCCCCAAGGCAGAAAAACAAAGTCGCATTGCGAAAGAAGCTTAAGGGGAGCAACGATACCAGCGAATCACGAAGCTCCCTCACCATCACGTCATATTTCGTGCTTCTGATGTACTACTACGGCAACGTAGTCCTTGTGGTGAGTTACGACCAGATCTGATGCTACTAAACCCGGGATTTGAGTCGTAGAACGGGTAAAATGTGCAGCGTGTTAGAAGTTAAAGCCATAGCGCCGAGAACGGAGCCATCGTCGAGGTGAATGTTTAAAACTACGAACTCTGCCCGAAGGCTTCGCAAATTACAACATCTACTCCGTAGACAACAAACAAAAAACTAGAATCTCATCAGAAATGGCTGCTGAACACATCCCAAAGTTCGAGACTCTGCAATTGCACGCGGGGTGTGTGTTCTTTGACCTGTTTCGAAGCTTGTGGTAAAGCCCCCGCTGACTTCGTCTTTCAAACAGTCAGGAACCAGATCCTGCCACAAATGCGAGAGCTGTTCCCATCTACGCAACAACTGTAAGATCAAGATTCTAACTGGATAAAAATTCAATTCTTCAGTTCACTAATACAGGCACTCGTAGTCATACGTTTTCAATGACTCTGCTCATGGTGCGGCGCTTTTCGGACTCAAGCAGTTCGGCAACATCTATAGCCGGATTATGAACGTAAGTCCCGCAGAAGATAACGTGGAGTCTCTACTGATGTGCAATGGCACGTCTAGCCCACTGTAGATGTCTTTGAAAAACGTATGGCGGCTCTCGAAGGAGGTGTTGCAGCTGTTGCGGCCTCGTCTGGTCAATCCGCTCAATTCATGGCTCTTGCTGCGCTTTGCCATGCTGGGGATAACATCATCTCCACTTCTTTCTTGTATGGCGGGACGTACAACCAATTTAAAGTCTTCCTGCCACGTCTTGGAATCACCACGAAGTTTGTCAACGGAGACAAGCCTGAAGACTTCGCCAAGCTCATTGATGAGAAGACCAAGTGTGTCTACATCGAGAGCATTGGAAATCCCAAATACAACATCCCCGATTTCGAAACCATTGCAAAGGTTGCCCACGATGCCGGAGTGCCAGTTGTGGTGAGTACAGGAACGCTATGGGATCCATCATAAGACCTCCATCTGTTTGCTGAGATATTTGCAGGTTGACAACACCTTCGGAGCCGGTGGGTACTTAGTCCGCCCGATTGACCACGGCGCAGATATCATCGTACACTCTGCTACCAAATGGATTGGCGGGCATGGTACTACTATCGCTGGTGTCGTCGTTGACTCTGGTAAATTTGACTGGAAGAAGAACGAGAAGCGTTTTCCACAGTTCCACGAGCCCGCTGAAGGATACCACGGACTGAAATTCTACGACGCGTTCGGGCCCATCACATTCGCCATTCGAGTTCGTGTTGAGATTTTGAGGGACCTAGGTTCCGCTCTGAATCCATTTGGTGCATTCTTGTTGCTGCAGGGTCTGGAGACACTGTCTTTGAGAGTCGACCGGCACTGCGAGAACGCATTGAGGCTGGCAAAATGGCTCGAGAAGAATGATCACGTCGCTTGGGTTTCATATCCTGGTAGGTTTAGCAGCTCTCACTTCCTTCGCAGGTTACTTTGTTAATGAGCTCGTAAACATAGGACTGGAGAACCATCCCTCTCATCAATTGGCATTGAAATATCTTCCACGTGGCTTTGGTGGCGTCCTCTCCTTTGGAGTTAAGGGAGGCGCGGCCGCTGGTAGTCAGGTTGTGGATGGCTTTAAAATGGTCTCGAATTTAGCAAAGTCAGTCCCTCAGTCACCACTTGAATGTGCTGTCTGTTTGCTAACTCGACCCTTCCATTTCAGCGTTGGTGACTCAAAGTAAGCCCCCCTCCTACTCCGGAAGCCAACCTTTTCGGACATTTCTGACCCTGTGCTTCTAGGACTCTGGCCATTCATCCTTGGTCTACCACCCACGAGCAGCTTTCAGAAGAAGAGCGTCTAGCCAGTGGTGTCACAGAGGTTAGTTGTTAATGTATATTCCCCACTAATTGCCTAACGTTCGTTCCACGTTAGGATCTTATTCGTATTTCGGTCGGTACGGAGCACATCGACGACATCATCCACGATTTCGAGCAGTCCTTTGCCGCCGCCGCTGCAGCGAAGACCGACGCAAAGGGAGAGACCGCCAACAAGGATGCTGATGGCGATGCTGCTGAAGGCGTTGCGAAGCTAGAGGTTTAGACAGAGGCGTAATGATTTGCCGAATTGTTCGTGCGGAACCGGTATTGAAGAGCGCTGGAGGTTGCTCACAGTTAATACAGAACTGCCACGCGAAGAGCCTCTGAATAAAGTTTTAGGCGTAGTTTGCACGTGTTTGCATACTTTCATCTGGTAGCCAATAATGAAAACTCGTCCGAGCTTTTTCTCGTCTCCCTCGTGACAAGAACCTTGTCGATCAAGACTTCAACCCCACGCCTCGCTGGGAAACCACAAGACCAGGACCAGGCCGTGACATGTGAAAAAGGTCGGCGCGCCGCGAGCATCAATAGAAGTAATACTCCAATCATGTTCCATGCGTGAGTCCCCCGATCGAGGGAAACGGCGCGTCTCAAGAGCGAATGAGGGATCAATGGCGCAGAACTGTCCAAGCATGTGCAGCGGAGGGCCATACGTCGGAGTTCCCGCTCCGTTCAGCGTCCTCACTACCATTCAATCCGTATGGAGGATCTACCTCCGTGATCTGGGACGTCAGCTTCATCTACTTGATTCTTTGGGTCCTGATGTCGGCGTGACAAGTACCCGCTGCCGAGGTAGCGAGGCAGTAGTGGCAATGTGGACAGCTGGGAAATATCACTGATGGCGCTTTATCTACGTTGACTTGTACTACAGTCGCATTTCAGTTCCTCTACTCTATACTCCTACCTTTTGATGTCTAACAGTGAATGTTGTTGCTTTTCAAGATCACCAAATTTTCGCTGAGTATGTCATTACTCTTTTTTAGCCTAGTGCTCTGCTTGGGCTAGAAAGTCATCAGTTAATGTTAGACCAAGCTTAATATTTTGCTGACAGTAAACATGTGCAACACCCACTAGACTTCCCACCAATCTGCCCTCTAACCTCCAAAAAATCGTAGCGACCGCTTCTTTGCGCTGGCCGTCGCCCTCCCATCCCTTTCTGCCTCATTCAAATACTCGTGACACCAAACGTGTCGCAGTACAATGGCTACTCTGGCTGAAGCTTGTGCGAAGGAATTTTTTGCCCCTCCGCCGCCTGGGACGCCATACAGCGTTGCCCTGCCGGGGACGGAGACAGAGAGCAGGACCAGAATATATCGGCACTGGAAATGTACGGATCAGTTGCTCACTACATTGGACCCGGTGGTGAGTACTTCCTTCCACTTCAGTGCTTGTTCACTGCGTGCTCCTTTGAGATGTTGTGCCTCGTATGATAGCATGATGCTCTCGAAGGGGAGATGAATTAGGTGGCGCGCCGCCGTAGAAGGTATGGCCGGCTGATGTTGATGGCCGGGTACCGGTCGAACGCTTAGGTCACGACCGCGCATGAGATGTTTGAGGATGCTGGTAAGCACCCTTCTTTCGAACTAGAATTACCCAAGCTGACAATTGAACAAGCAAACCAGTGGCCCAAAAGAAAGGCACTAGGCCATCGCCCATATGATCCCATGACAAAAACATGGGGTCCCTACCATTGGATGGACTATGGAACGGTTCAACGACGGCGGTCCGACTTTGGTGTGGGTCTTGTTGAGCTTCATCAGGCCATTGATATTACTGGCACGCAATTCGGCGTTGGGCTGTGGTGCCAGAACAGGCCTGAGTGGCAATTAACCGGTACGTGCCATTTTGGCTGCAGGTGCAGCGTAAAGAACGCAACTGTTAAGTTGGGAACTAGATCTTGCCTGTATGTCCCAGTCACTTTTCACGGTATCCATCTACGATACCCTTGGGCCCGAGACAACCGAGTTCATCATCAACCATGCCTCATTGGCATGTGTGGTAGCCAGTATCAGCCACATCCCCACGCTTTTGGCTTTAGCGCCGAAATGCCCAAGCCTAAAACTCATCATATCTATGGACCCACTAGACGCTGGCGAGCTTCCTGGACAGAGAAAAAAGGATCTTTTGGACGCCTGGGGAAGGGAGCGAGGTATTACACTTCACTTCATTGAGGATGTTGAAGCCCTTGGTCGCTCAAACCTTCGCCCCTGTAACCCCCCTCGACCTGAAGATACGGTGACCATAAACTATACATCCGGCACGACTGGCAATCCTAAAGGTGTTGTTCTTACACACCGTAATGCCGTCGCTGGTGCGTCAAGCGGCAGAAGCATCATTCTCCAGAAGAATACCGACCGGTTCTGTTCATACCTACCGCTCGCTCACATATACGAGCGACTAGGCGAGCAAGGTGCACTGTGGGCAGGCGGACAGATTGGCTTCTTCCACGGGGATATCCTTGGGCTCGTTGATGACCTGAAACTCATCAGACCGACGATATTCACTTCCGTTCCCCGCCTTTACAATCGCTTCGGGACCCTCATCCGATCTTCTACGGTCGATCAACCAGGCTTTAAGGGCAAAATGTCCCAGCATATTGTTTCGAGCAAGTTGGCCAGCATGAAATCCCCTGGTGGATCCAACAAGCACGCCCTTTATGACCGCATCTGGTCCAATAAAGTCAAGACTGCAGTGGGTCTCCAGGATTGCACGCAGATGGTCTCTGGCTCCGCCCCACTTGACCCTTCTCTACACCAGTTCCTTCGTGCAGCGTTTGCCAATCATTTCATCCAAGGCTATGGCTTGACGGAGACCTACGCTTGCTCACTGGGACAGCCTGAGGGTGACTTCACCGCTGGTAACTGCGGCGCTCTTGCCCCCTCGATGGAAGCTTGTATCCAGGACGTACCAGACATGGAATATTTGAGCACCGACAAGCCCTTTCCTCGCGGCGAGCTCCTCCTCCGCGGTCCCAATCTCTTCAAAGAATATTACCGAAATCCGGAGGAAACGGCGAAGGCGATTCTGCCAGACGGTTGGTTCCGCACAGGCGACGTTGCGACCGTTGACACACTTGGACGTTTTACGATCATCGACCGCGTCAAGAACGTGCTGAAGCTCGCGCAGGGCGAATACATCTCCCCGGAACGTATCGAAAACGTTTATCTCGGTCAAATACCCTTCCTTGCGCAAGCCTACGTCCACGGCGATAGTGTGCAGACTTTCCTGGTTGCCGTTTTTGGCATTGATCCGGTAGCCTTTGCTCCCTTCGCCAGCCGGATATTGAAAAAGGCGATCGACCCGACAGATCTTAGCGCCGTGCATGCTGCGGCGCAGGATGAGCGTGTGCGGAAAGCCGTTGTGCATGAGCTGGACAAGGTTGGAAAAAAGAGCAAGTTCAATAACTACGAGAAAGTTCGAAGCTGTCACCTTGAGATAGAGCCATTTACCATTGAGAATGAGCTCCTTACTCCGACGTATGTTTCTCCCTCCTTCACAAGATCTCTTTCATACTAACATACTAACTTTCACATCCAGATTGAAACTCAAACGGCCACAGACGGCGAAAAAATTCCGCCAGCATCTCGATCGGATGTACGACGAAGGACTGGCTGAGGAAGCGGCGAAGACCAAGGGCCCCAGAGCAAGATTGTAGATACGTCAGAATTGTTCCCCCTCCTATTTTTGCATGGTAGTTGCATTCGCTGTATATCTATAGTTATAGAGTTCTTACTCCCATAGCACTTGCCCATTATCCCCGACCCCGATAACTTGTTAAATAAATGGCCCAGAGCCGATATTTGAAGAAACCCTATATATCATTCGTGACTTCCGCTGTTCTAGACTAATCACCCAAATCACGTTCTCCTTTGCCCGCCTTTGCAGGACCAGTCCCCTTCTACCGAATTTTCCCCGAAAAAAGGGCACAGTTTCCATCAAACGTCTCAATTATCTGGACTGCAAAATCAGTCAAAACCAACAGAAAGCCTGCAATCTCAGGCGGAAAACCTTGTCTGGGTTGGGAAGCCTTAGGCCGCACCTGGTGGTTTATGAGCTGGAACTTGAGAGGTTTGATAAAATTGCAAGATTTCACGTCACGTGTTTTCGTGAGAAAAGGGGGAAGATGAGTGGTTGAAGGGGTTTCGCTTGGCGTTCAAAGTCTTCCGCAACCAAGTGGCACCCATACTCACAGTTATACAAGCGTCGGGTCTACAAAAGGCCTCTTGATTTATAGGCGTAACATTTGCATATGCCCGCGCAGTGCTACCGCATCTTCCTTTCGATTCTTTGAGGGGTGGAATTAAGAGATAGGGAAACTCCTGAATTAATGATCCAGTAAGGTACTTATGCACGGGGAGAGAATCCAAAAGCAAGCGGAATTGGTCTGATACACATGGGTGCTGATAATCTCATTATAGAACACTTCGCGGACCATGTCAGAAATTTTGCGTTTCCGAAAGGGCCCTGCTTACTCAGCAAAAATATGTCGAAAAAGCCGCTCGGAGATTTATTCGGGGGAAGAGGGAAAAACAAATGCTGACTAAGCCCCGTTGGGCTTAATAAAAGGATTGCATTTCTCGAGCTTTTGGGCAATTTAGAGAAACTTTAGCTTTCGGATAGAATCTTGTTTCTGAAAAAGGGACTCAATCTGCAGATTGGCCTATAAGTTGAATCATACAACAATTAGGTCTACTGAAGACTTCTAGGTACAGATGTGCGATATGTGTCTTATGCTCCTATTCTGTTTTAGGGTTCATGTATGTGGGCACTTTCACCGGTCTTCGCATTTCGTGGAGCAGACCGGCAGCACTTCGAAAAGTGCATTTTCTAGAAATTTTATATTGCCACAATCTATTCAAATCGGTATATGCGTACGGGAGCTCTTCGCAACCGCTTCCTATCACATGTCCTATGATCTCCAATCCGCCTTGTGCGACTAGGCAGCGAATAAGCTTCAGAGGGATCGGGACAACTCACCAAGCATGCAGGCTGTGCTGCATCTGGCATACATTACACCACCACGGACGAATACCATCTCTTCTAGAATTGCCATACAAATTAAAGTGCTTATTGCGAGCTCCAACGTCTTCGAGGCCCAAGAAATCCCGGGACAAGCTGCGGAACACCGACGTGTTCCGCACACCTTTTTCCTTCTGTGCGACAACGGCCCTCGAGCCTCATAAGCACATCCACTTCCTTCAAAATAACATGATTCTCCGGGAAAGCTCCGATTGATTTTGTTCGGTCACGTTCAATCTATCCTGACTCAGTGATTCCTTATTGTGTAGTGCTGCTTTCTTCTGCCAACCGCTTCTATCCCGGCCTTCTCCTAGAACCCCAGAGCCATGGTGCTCGTCATCAATGTAACACAATTGCTTCGCACAGTGCAGGCTGCATTTGCGGTTATTGTTCTTGGGACAACGGCATTCGGTTTGTCATCTGCATTTAGTGTCCAATGCGCCTTTTCTCGACACTCTGACCGTGCTCCGAAAAGTCGCCAATTGGTATAACACCGGAAGCGTATCGATATCGCCGTCTGCGGTGAACTTCATGATCTTTACGGTATGCCGCAACCCAGCTAGTTCGAACGGTTTATCGCTTACATCATACATACAGTCCCTCTGGACCGGCATTGCGCTAGCCTACCTCCTTCTCTCTGAAGGCCATGCTCCCAACCTCTACCATCCAAAGGCAACTCTGGTATGAAATCTGTTCCAGCACCCCCTGTTCGACAGAGATCCTTGCCGAAAATCCATATTGTCTGACGCTACAAAATCAGATGTTTGAGGGCGTGACGATGATCTTCTGGTTTTGCGGATTCATCGCACTTGCAGCATGGATCAATCACTACGCCGTCTGTCAGAACAACATCTGCCATGCGACACAGGCAGCCATCGTGTTTTCCGCGTTCGAATGGTGCGTATATCAGAACACTTCTCGGTTCTTCGAAACTGTTATGTAACGTGCAAAGTACTGAGGAGATATCTAGGGTTGCTTGGATGATAACTCTCATTATGTTCGTACAGATCTCCGCGCGAGCCAGATCTGACTTATCGGATGCAGGTAAGGCTGAAGGCAGTTGACAGGGGGACATAACTGCGGGCGCGAGGTCTCTCTATGGAAAGATGCGGTCAAGCATCCAGATTTCCATGTGACCAAGCAACGCAGTTAGAAGAGTCTGTAGTCTCTGATATTTGGTGATACTGCAGACTAGGTGCTCGTGGTCGGCGGAGGTTCTCCTTGAATTCACAAAGAACGAGTATGGCCACAACTTCCTTCTAGCGATTCCAACGTCGTCTAGATATGAGGGGCACAGCAATCGCTTCACGCTCACTGAGGGCCTGGGCGTGTGCGGGTGCTCTTAATTGCGGCTATTGCATGATTGGATATGAAGCCATGTAAAGGCATAGTGGAGCAATATTGGTCTTCCCTATTGTTTCCCTTCTATTTCTCCTATTTTCTCGCATTGAACAAGCATTGATACCATTTCCCTTCGCATATTAGGAGTTTTTCGATTTTTTTAGTAATCACCCCTCCGTCTCTCTTCCCTAGATGTCTCTCTGAAAGGCTGAAGTCCGTATTGCAAGGATATCTTAAGGCGTATCATAGATGGATTTCATAGATTTTTAGAATTGTAATGCTGCTCCACGAATAAGGAAGCCCCCTTTTTGGCTGATTTTTGAAAAACTAAATCGAAAATTTCGTTGTGTGGGCTCTCTGTCGGCATCCGCTAACGGGGTGTCGGATCTAGTGTCGACAATCTCTCTAAAATATTTAGCAGTTTTGACGAAATTTGACAATCTTAGACAGTCGTAGACCGTAACAGGTGTTTCACGACATTCATAGACGCTTTTCATGTGTTCAAATATTACATGGAGCTCAGTGAATATGGTAAGCGTCTTGGAATGGGAATACATGGTGTCTTTAAGAACGTTGCGAAAAGTTGACAACAGTCGGTAACTCTGGGGAATATTTGCAGACAGCTGCAGAGAGTCGTAGGTATTCAAGAACGATTGCAGATCCTAGAGCATGTTTGCCGACTTTTGTGGACTTCCCTACTGAGCCTGAGAGCCTCCGAAACAGCTTAAAATGGAAGGAAACATGATGTAATGGTCTCTTAAGAAGTTGCTTTCGGTGGGAAATCTTAAAGGAGGCAACCCTCCTTTACCAAGAATCTGCGATCTTGGCACATTTTTATGAAGCGATCATTCCTTCTGTAAACAGAGATTCTAGCCGTACACGCCTAGTTTTGTAGAAATCGTTAGCGCTCTCAAAATATATGGTTTAGGCAGCGTCTGTATTGGTTCAATGTAGGCTCGAGCCTTCCGCGAAGGTGTTAGAATTCTGGCGTTGTGTGCCATGCCATCACCCCTAGAAAGCCTCAGCTCTTCGTTGAAGTTATTCTCAGTTAGAAGGTAGCCTATCAGCAATGCTATTCTATGTGGGTTGCGTGTCTCAACTCGGTACATAACCAATGCCTTTAACGCTATAGAATGGGGGTTGTATAGCAATATGGCCCTCCAACTTCCTGCAAAAATCTTTATTTGACACTATCAACAACCTTTGGTACTACCCAGAAGGGGTGGTAACCTTGTTGTCCCTCAGGGGTAAGCTGGTCGTCAAGGACAGCTTTTACCCCCGGAAGGCTGGGGGAGCGGCTCTTTTGTTGACCCGTGACTTTCAGCGCTTTGGTCAGAGTGGCTATGGCGATGCTAGTGGCGATGCTGGCACGAAGGGTGTCCTTCAAGTTCTTGCATATGATCAAGAAGCACTTAGCAGACGTGTTTAAAGAGAAGACGCTTCTAGAACTTACACTCTCCCACCAATCCTTGCAGAGCACTGTACGTGTCGTGGTCGGGTCCGTCTTTTTCAGCAGCTCATAGTCTTTACGGAGCTCAGTGATACAGTCTGCTGCAGCGCAAAGCACTGAAAAGACCTAGACAAACTTTTAGTTTCCATAGCAATGTTTTAAGAGGCGAGAGAATGCAACAGCTCTCGAAATGAACCTACAGTATCATTCGACTGATCTAGTGCGTTCTTGAACTCCTCAAATGGTACTAGTTCCGGGAGGCCAATATTTAGGAATGGCTTCATGCGTAGCTCGTAGCGCAACGCATCGGTGCTATATGGTCGCCGAGGCATTACGACTAGGTTGAGTCGATATAGGGAAGAGTAAAGCTACTGGCGTTAGCCTCGATATCCGGTGCTTCATAATCCATTTGCATTAGCAGAGGGAGACAGATGACCACGTCTTACATAAACCATACTATCGGCGAAAGTTTGTGTCGCAGTCGCATCTAGTAGGCTATAGTTGAGGAATGAGAGCGTCTTGACGATGTCTTCTTTGGCAGAGGTCGCGTTCTCGGTCGAAGAGGGCAGTCCGATGAGCTTCCTAGTGACAAATCCTCGCATGCGCTCAACATGGCGGATACGTACTTGAACTACGTGCTGCAGGTACCTTGATGCTCCATATTTCAGTTCTATTCACCTGTAGCCAAGGACTGGTGCTCACCAATACATGCCTAGAAGCTCATCCGGCTGGTAGATTTGGAGTTCGAAGCCCAATTGAATTACCCATTCCATTTGCCTTAGCTTGTGGTGGTATGCCCATGACGAAAGGGGAAATGCGAACATCGGTTCGGAAGAAAAAGAAGGGTCAAGGATAGGCTCTTCACCAGTGAACGGACGCAGTTCGTTGTCAAGTTCCTCCGCCTAATATGCTTCAGTTAAGACACTCAGATCCATGGAAACCTGCGGATTACCCACATCCATCTGAAGATTTTCCCAGTCCCTCAACGTGTGACACAATGTCCGCCGAATCCTTGACCTGTTCTGGCAAATAGCCCGAAAGATATCAAGATACGACTGTTTATCCATAATGTCAGCATAACCCTATATGGGGCATCTATTCAAGGATGCGTTCACCTGACCAGCTCTGGCTGCAAATTCGTCCATCTTCTTCTTGATCTGAAATCTTCGATCTCTCGGATGCTCAACCTCCCAATTTCGTGGGTCTAGCAATATATCCGCCGGAAGTACAATCTCAGCGAGGTCACAGTAGAGGAGTTGCTTCACAGTTATCTTGCCAAGGACCGTGTCTTCATTGCATATCAGGGATTGAAGCAACGCTCGGATGTAGACCGAAGGCTGAGGCTTTTTGGACTGAAACGTCCACAAGAATGTCTAGGTTTCTCGTTAGTTATTTTTAGCAGACCCTCGAGGCTGAAGGCTAAAACTCACGAGTAGGTTGTTACTTCCACAGTAATTTAGCACCAGAGCCAGGTCCTTACCATCCTGGAATAATCTCTTCAAATGTGCTAATGCCTTCTCGAAAGTAATGTTGACCATAGGCCTTGGTGGAACAGTGCTAGCTAGCTTGCGTTGGATTTTAACACTGAAAGACTCTTTTACCAGAATGCCGAGATGATGGGACTCTTCAATTGGGCGTAGGAGCTTCGCGCATTTTTCCCATTCCGCAGCTGAAGGTTCCTGGATAATATGAAGATCTTTTGAGATGGCACCAAGAAATCCCTTCCGAAACTGTAAACGGGCAGCTAATGCGTCTCGTAGTGAAACTGGTATTGTCCTGGCCTCTTCTTTCTCAAGCCACCATATAGATTTGTCTAATAGATCAAATACCTCGCTCACCGCAATCTCACTGAGTAGGCTACGGTTATAGAGATGTGTCACAAAGTCCTCTTCCTGTAGTCTTCTCAGTATTGCGAATAGAGAACATTATAAGACCTCTATTACTGCACCGATAATGAAATGTTGTGTCTGTGTTGCATACGTACCTCATAGCAATGCTCTGCTTCTATTCTCCGATGAACGAAATCACAGCACTTTACTAGGGCCACACAGTAGGTTCGAAGCACGACGTCCAGTAAATCTGTTGGACCACTAATCTTCTGTAAAGGCCGATTGAGCAGGCCTGAGAAGAATTGAATGCCTTTCAGTGCTTTTGGTCCAGATACCAGTAGCTTATCGATATAAAGTGAAGTGAACAGCGTCTGAGAAAGTGGGCTTCCCTGATGCCATGCCATCTATTCCCGACTGTCAGCGAGGGCAGCTAAAATTAACCGATGTAGGTAAAATATTTACTTCATGGCATAGAAGTTGATCCATGATCCCGATAGTCTCCTCTGGCAGCAGCGGCCTCGTGACATCGTAGTCGTCTTCCAAACTTTCCCCTGGTCCTAAATATCCGTTGTCCATCTTGGGATCCATGATCTGAACCATACGAGTCAGCACTAGTCCACAAGCTCAGAGCAGCCGAAAAATTTACTTCCAGAGCGGCAACCGCTTCAAATAACGTGAAGAAGTCATCTTTAACCAACTGACCAGTTGTCAAAACTTTTAAGGATTCCAATACGTCAGCGAAGCCTTTGAGCTTTGAAACACTAGTTCTAACATACCCGAGGAAGCCTGAGTGAACCGATCCGTTATATCTTTAGCTGTAACTCCTGTGCTGCGTATATTGGGCACATTTGGAGTTTGTTCTGAGCGGTGCTCATTGTTGATAGCAAGCCTTGCGGTATCTGTCAGCACCGAGGTCAGTCCGTACACTGATTCGATCATGTTGGAGCAGCATCATACCTGTTGCGATGCTCTCATCGCCATTGGTAGCCATACGTTGTTATGAGAGGGCGTGTTCTCTCCCGTTTTATACGATTGTTATTATCAAAGGTTGTGGACTGGATATGACAATTTTCAAACATTTTCGCTTGATAGATATTGATTCTTTACGAAGGGACTACGCCCAGAATACAAAATGTACAATTCGCACCCCATAACTTCCATCGCCGTCACCAGAGATCTGGAACCCGAATTCGCATTCTCATAACCTCCACTACTGGCTGCTTCCTCCAGCATCCGCCATTGCCTTTGCGTTCGCTTCTGCCAGATTTTTGTTCTCGCCCTGCTTGCCGTTCTGCTCCAACGAAAAGACATTAGTCCGAAGCATTTAAAGCATCTTGTCCTGCATCAACGTACCTCCCACCGGGCAAATTTCAGCTCCATTTCGCCCCTCCTCTCAGCCTGCAATCGTGGGCCTTCTTTGAGACTCCGACGTACGACGCGGGCAGCGACGGCAAGGTATCGGTTGTATCTATACCCGGCGAGCCCGTAAGCAACACAGTCCAATTGGCTAGGAGAAGGTAGTAGATGGGGCAAGTACGTTAAACCGGCTGTTTTCCAAGCAAACGCCATTGTGGATGTTTGATTCTTCGATTGAGGACCGGTGTTGATTGTACAGAGTTGCTGAACAGGTTCAGCCGATCATTCAGCCGGCAAAAGTAAAATCACGTGATGTTGATCAACCAATCATTGTGTTAAGGGGGTACGGACTAGGAGCTACTGAGGCAGGTACACGCTCACTACATAGAATCAAAAACATAGACATTTGAGATTGGCCAGGAATTGCAATGTGCGGGACAATATCGGAAATCGCTCTCTAATTGTTTTTCTTGTAATTGCACAGACTTGATATTGGGTGAACCCTAACCACAGATACAAATGCACATATGTTCAAAGAAACTTCTAGCCGGCTTTTCGACATCGAAAGCTGTTGGTACATATGTTGGCCTCAGACAAATTCCATTTTATCACACCTTCAGCCCGATTTCCTCACCGAATGGTAAGACAAAGAGATCTCCTACCGCAGACACCGTAGCTTTGCCCTCCAAGAGCGTTTTTGCGAGCTGTGGTAAGTCACATAAGTTAGAAAGATGTTAGATATAAACACTTTGGATATTCCAGGACATACCTTCCCAACTTGGTCTGCCTTGACAGCATCAATTGTTTTCGCAACCTCATCCATCTGGAATGCCTTGCCCCCCTGAACCAAACCTGTTCCTGTTGATTCCAGACCAGCGGAGATCTCCTGTCCAGCCTCCAGAGCTCTGAATTTTGCCATTGCAACGGCTTTGGTGATGTCCTCTTTGCTAACCTCACCGGCTGCGATAGACTTCAGGACCTTGACGACTTCCGCGCTAGCTTCGCGAACAGCACCAGCAGGTCCATTGAGGGTTACATAGAGCAAGCCTGCATCGGAATACGCGGCGTGAGCCGTCGATATGGATAATCCTGGATTTGCTGCAGCAACTTTCCCAAGGAGTGAGAAGCCCGGTGACCATTTGATTGTGGATTGACCGCCGAGCAGAGCAGCAAGTACGGATGCTTCTGGCTTGTAAGATGAACCAGCAGTGAATGAGCTTGATCCCGGGAATGCAATTACCATAGAATTTCCAGAATCATGGGCAATTCGCTCCTCGCCACCATAGTATTTGCTGGCGGGACTCTCAAGTTTTCTAGCATTTGCTCTAGGATAGTCTTTGAAAAACTCATTTACCCACTTAGATAAGTCGCTCTGGGATGCGCCATTGGCTACAACCGCAATGTTCGGCTTCGCATACGCTGCAGACGCAAATTCAGTAAAGGTTTCACGGCCAAGATACTTGGTAATTTGTGTTGGCGATGTTGTATACAATGGAGTACCGAGTCCCCGGTGGAAGGCTATACCGTGAGCAGAGTCCTGAGCCAAATCATTCGTGGAGCCGAGTAAACGCTGTTGATGGAGTTTGAGTATAGGAGTGATCTCTTCCTGCAGTTCGTGCGCTTTGAGCCCTGGTCAGCAATGTTATCTACCGTTGGCCCAGTGGCGGGCTTACTAGTATATTCTGTCTTTCCTGCAACCTCTGAAAGAAGCTCAACAAAGTATGGCAGGTCATCTCGTAAGAACTTCGCTTGCAATACAAGATTTTCTCTGCTGTGGTACGCAAATATCTCGCCGCCGAGAAGTTCAACTTCTCGAGTGATGCGAAGAGCAGAACGCTTTTGAGTGTTCTGTATATGCCAAACCAGTTAGAAAGTCTCACATAAACGCTGGAAGCTCAAAGTATGTTTTAATTGGCATTGCAATTGGCAATTGGCTAAGTTTCCGGCCCACCTTATACGCGAACTGTTTTAATAGATCCGTGAAGCTGGGTTGAGTCTGATATCGGGTTCCAGCCTTCGCAACGAGAGCCAGTGTCGTTGTAGGACCGGTTAGATCTCTGCTCGCAATCTTGATTCCGGTAGCATCACTAGTCTCGTACTGGAATGATCCTGAAGCTGGGGCGGCCAGACCTCGGCGATTGACCTGTCTAATGCAACGTTGTCCTCTGAATTTGAGCTGCGCTGCCCGCCCGAGTGATGATCGGGAGATCATGGCAGAGTGAAGGTGGGATACTTCAAACAGAGAGTAATTGATTGATGGAGAGCTCCAATCCGGAGAGGAAATTCGGGCGGACGAAGTGAGGTTGTTTTCCGGCTACCATGACTGGTGCCGAGCAGGGTGAGTAGGAATGCGCAGTGCCCTGTATATCTGGGCACTAGTGGTAGGGAAGCTTCTACGAACTAATGCCCCGCGCTAAAAAAGTTCCAGCCCACATTTGAGATGTGCAGCATGCGAACATCCAAATTCAGTCCGATGAAACAGCTACTTATGAACCGACAACGATAGCCTCTGTGAGAGATCTAGGGAAGCTGAGATACTCTCTAGACTATACGCAATATGTCTCAAGTGAGTACACCGCATTTACTAAAGGCATTTATATCTGTGAGCTTTTGAAGCTCTGAGGTATGAGTAACATACTAATACCTAGCTTACAGCACGCCTTGGAGCTTTGCACGCTCCTCGTTAATGATGTGTATGGAGAATTGTCCTCTGTGAGTAAAAATACATTACAGTTGATTTTCTCGGAATGCGCTGCCTTCAATGTTTTTCACACGATTGACCCCTACTCCACGAAATCTGGTCTTTTCTGCATATGAATGTCTTTGAATCTGCTCCAGCTAACAGCAATCAGCGAGTCCTCTCGACCCTTCTCCGCTACGGACGGCTTACACTTCCTCAACTCTCTCAACAGTCCCACCTATCCCTACGACAGCTTAGGCATGGCCTGGTTGTCCTCATTCAGCAACATCTCGCTCTCTACTATACCTCTCCAGAAGATGGATACACGTATTATGAGGCAGACTGGAAATCGAACTATTCACTAGTGCGATCAGGTAAAATGATTAGGTTGATTGACGATAGATTTGGCGAAGCAGCAGGTGCTGTGGTAGCAAATCTCCTGCTTCAGGGGCATGCTCGTGTGGGTGACCTTGTAGAAGCATACGGTTTAGCCACGGCTGACGCGGACGGTATTGCTGAGACTGTTGGCCCTAGCCGCGGTTTGAATGGAAGAGCTAAAGGTGGACCGAAAAATGCGAAGAAGAGTGTCAAGATAGACAATCACGGTCTAACCTTGGGCCAATTGTATTCGATTTTATACCGTTTGCTGCAATCAGGCTACGTCATGCAAGTTAGAGAAGAGCAATTTTGGCCTTTAGCAGACTACCAAGATCATATTGAGCGGGAGGTGAAGCGCGAACAGTTTCCCGGGGGCGTTAAAGGACCGAAGCAGAGGCTAGAGCTGGAAGAAAAAGTAAGGGAGAGGATGAGGAAAGGCAGGGATGGGAATTACGCCAAAGTAGAGGTAAATGGAGTGAGCAAGGGTGTGAAGAGACCTGCTGCCGAAACATTATCGCGGAAAGGTGGAAAGAGGGTGAAATTGGACTACGGATTGGAAAATGGGGTTGCGAATGAAGAAATAGAACATCCACTTCTTGGTGTAAGGTCCCTTCCTAGAACAAGGTGACGTTAGGTATGTGCTTATAGATATAGGCAAACCTTATTTTACGAATTAATCCTGAGAAATTCGTCGTATCGTTTAGGAGTCTGGAGTTTGTCAACCTGTCGGAGAAGAGAATTGGTTACACAACATCATTGGTTTATGCTGAGCTCCTGCGGCGACTAGAAGCAAAACTCGATAGGTGCAAGGACGATCTAGCTGCCGTCAGGACCAGCGATGAAGAAGATGAGCGGGGTCCTTCAATAAGCACCCTCGAACTATCTGCCACGCTTAGCAGGGATATTGACCTTGTCAACTCCATAGCAAAGGAGCCTACTATCAACTCGGTAATAAGGGGTCAGAAGCGTTTAGGAAAGCGGGGAAAAGGAGCAGAGGCGAATGGGGATGAAAGCTCAGACGAAGGCGAAGAGGGTGAAAATGGAGACATTGTTGGTGAGTCAGACTCGGGTGATCACTGGAGTGACGAAGACTTCGACACAGCTACGCACAACACCCCATTAGGAAAGGAACGGAAGAGCCACATGGCGGACATCAAGAAACATCTCCTTCTCCTCGCTGAGGATTCGCTACACTTCGTTCGTTTGGTCGGCAACCGCGGCCTCGGCGAATGGACGGTGGATTTTAGGGCAATTACGAAAGCTCTGAAACAAGCCGAATTGGAGCACATCATCACAGAGCGTTTCGGGGGAGTCGCGACTAGACTGGTGCGGATACTAAATGAAAGGGGAAAACTGGACGAGAAGCAAGTGTCGAATATCGCCCTCCTGAAACAGAAAGAAATCCGGTCCACTCTCACTTCACTGCATGAATCGGGATTTATTGAGCTGCAGGAAGTGCCCAGAGATGCCACAAGACAGCCGAGTCGTACCATATATCTCTGGTATTTTGACCCAGAGAGGTGTAGGCAATTGGTTCTCGAAGATTGCTACAAGGCCATGGCCCGCTGCTTGCAGCGTACTAACACAGAAAAGGATAAAATGCGACCACTGTTGACAAAGGCGGAACGGACGGACGTTGTGGGGCGGGAGGAGCATTACCTAAGCAAGATGGAAAGATCAGCGCTTCAGAACTGGAGAGAAAAGGAGGAGAGGCTTTTGGGCCAAGTGGGAAGGTTGGATAGATTGGTTGGAGCTTTTCGGGACTACTAATTTCTGAGGATGGTTCTTTTACTTCTCCATCCGTTAACAAGCCTGTTCATCCCCCTGGTCATTCGGAACTGCATAGCGACCGGGCGTTATTAGAACACAATGCCTGGCGCCGGAAAGCCTCTTTGGTCGTTCATGGGCGAGACGTCTTCAGGGAACTCATGAAGATTACGTACCCATAGCCGTTAATTCGACCAGGATACCCCTCGAAATGCTAGGTACATACGCCAACGAAAAGCATTTGCTCATGAGGAACAATCTATTCAATGTCGTAAGAATGCACCAATGATGAATACGCCGCTAATGATGCGAGCATAATAGGCGTAAGAAATGTGGTCTGACGAAAGAGACCATGTGTACAAGAAAGATAAGTCAGAGGACACCCAGGGCCTCAAGGTCATATTACAAGTACCGGTTGCGCTCCATGATCCTCAACGCAAACACTCTCCCAACCCACTGGCAGCATTTAGAAAAGCCAGACATACCAAGACAGAACAACCACAGCCGCAAAAAAAGCCAACCAAGCCTTCCACCCAACACCTGTCCGCTCTGCCATCCGGAGCATCCGGTTCATCGTCCCACGTAACCTAACCCGTGTATTGTCAAATGAATCATTCTAGTAACATCCGGTCAGCCTCTGTAGATCCACGTAGATAGCCCGTCAACATATCGGAGGCAAATACCATTTTCTCCGCCAGCGCGGTGGAGTCTCGTATCTCATCTCCTATTGCAATCGTGATCTAATC
The DNA here is from genome assembly GCA_022345685.2 of Nothomitra cinnamomea. Lineage (NCBI taxonomy): Eukaryota > Fungi > Ascomycota > Geoglossomycetes > Nothomitra > Nothomitra cinnamomea. The sequence continues at coordinate 173,270 of JAJDMX020000018.1, read as the reverse complement.
TCCCGGCATCAGCCGCCGTTTTAGTATCCAACACCATCGGCTGTCACGACTGGTGTCTAGAACATCTTATACACAGTGACGACTCACATCCTTGAGCATCTTAACCTTCGCGCTCATTCCTTCTAACTGGACGTCATTCTGGCTCTCCAGTTCGCTCAGTACCGCATCGCTGTATTGCCCCCTGTAATCACACCCACATCCTTAGCATTTAATCCCAGCTTCGTTGGCTGTAGAAAGGACTTTTAGCTACCGTGAATTTGGTGTTGCCGGACGAAACGCATTATATGGACCAGCTGCCGGCGAAGGGGTGTTCCGCGAGCTGCCACCATTGTAATTCTCGAATAGGGCTGACCGAGGATCTCGCTGGTGGAGGTTGGAATGGCCGAATCTGGGGTTGATGTTAGAGGGCTCCTGGGCGGAGAGTCTTGGATTCTTGTGCGTACCTTGATGCCATGTTGAGTGAGGAAAGTAAGGGAGGAAAAAAGTGAGAAGTTTCGATTTAATTTTGGAGGACAGGTTGCGCCAAGAGTTTCGAGGAACCTGGTTGGGCGATGTTGGATCAGATGTTTTAGGTTCAATGGTACTCCGTAGGCTTTTGGAAATTAAAATAATAGTGGGATTGTATTATGAGATACATAGGAACTTCTGAAGTTTTGAAAATTTCGTAATGTTGGGCGTAAATCCTTTGTTTCCTTAGGGATAATTTCTTGAGGTTTGGGTGGAAGATTATAATAAGCCTTGACCGCACGAACAATGGTTGTTTCACTTGTTCCCCAATATCCATAATTCCAATCTTCGTGTAACTAGGAGATCTAGAGTACAGAATACTTGAGAAGACCTTTTAGGTATGCTGGGTGAATAGCAAGGCAAAGTGTATCCGACTTTTTTTCATAGCGCAAGACGCCCTCCACATTGCCCAGCGACAAGGTCGAGGATGAAAATACAATGCAGGCTGAAGAGCAGGATGTAGACGGCGCAGTGTATGATGGCTATCATCATATGATGTACCAATCGTGATCGCAAATGCCATAATTGCGAGAAAATGACAACCGACGAATGCGCCACACGCAAGGACCACCGCTCCAGAGATTACATATACTCTCTATTCCTGCATAGCGTCCTCATCGTCCTCCTTCGCCTCAAAATCGTCATCATCATCCTCATCCTCCTCTAGACCGCCTTCCTCTTCAGCGGCCTTCGCGAAGTCGATGGTCTTTCCACGAGTGCGCCTGCCGCTAGTGATAATGTTGTTCGTATCGATTTCGGCCATATCATCGTCATCTTCTTCATCCTCGGGATCTGTTGGTGATTACAAGGTCAATCAAGCCGCGCAACAGTTGTTTGTGGCTTGGGGCGCTCCTACCAACTTCGGCAGCCTGTAAACAAACATTAGCATTGCATGTCGTTGATATCACGAAGCTGGCAAGTCAAAAAACAGAATTGAGTGAGCTTACTCCTTCATCTGCGGTCTCTTCCTCAGAGCTCTCCTCTTCCTCTTCGGTGGAACGGGCAACAGCCTTGCCCTTACCCTTGTCAAGAGCAGGTGCTTCTGCGATCTCCATATCGTCGTCATGGATAGTGGTGGAGCCGTTCTGAGTGCTCATGATGAATACACTTGGTAATTGCTTGGCTTGTGGAAAGATCTAACTGGAACAGTCGGTGTGGATGCTGTGGGGCGGAGGTGAAGAGGTGATGTTTTGGTGGAGGTTCGCAGCGAATGGGACTTTGGGACGGTGAGCTCTTCGCGCCAAACTCACCTGGCTTTAGCGTGACTTTTAACCACTTTACGCGAGACGCGTCGGCCAGAACGCGAACACCAAAATACAGCACGAAGTTGCTTTCACGCAACTCCATAGAACTAGACACAGCAATGACGACCGTTACTCAACAACGACTGAGAGGGAGACCTGCTCGTAAGTGTCTCTACATATACTAGAAGATATAATTGTCATTGCTAATATTGTACGGCCATGAAGACCCGCCGGGACCTACATATCTTGCCTATACACCCGACGGCAAACGCTTGATCACTGCAGGCTCGAACAACGCAATTCGCATCTATACCACAGGGTCTGATGGCGAACCCACTAACGTCGACGACTGCCAAGAATCAAACACTGCTGTGGTTGCTTCAGTGCGTCCTTATGCCCTGGCTTTTACGCGGAGATGTGTGGCTGATCGTATTGTTTATTGGTAGAATGACCTCTTCATAACCGGATCTGAGGATGGCACCGTATGCGCATACTCTTTGAAGACGAACCTGCTGGAGAACGTGCTAGTGAGGTGCACACTACCTGTCAGAGATGTCGCATTGTCTCCGGATGGCAATTGGGCTGCAATAGCTAGCGAGTACGTTTTAAACAGCCCTCAAATTTTGGAATTGCGTAGCTAAGGCCGTTGCAGTGAGTTGGTTGTCAAGGTCGTGAACACGCAGGATATGACTCGCGTCATCTACCTACGCGAGCAGTCGAAGCCAGTGAAGCACCTGTCGTTCCACCCCAGTGGCTTGTATCTTGCTGTCTCTTGCTCTGATGGAGTGGTTTACGTGTACTCGCTCAGTAAAGAGGAACCTGAGCTCGTGAAGAAAGTGGACGGACTCATACGTAGCTTAGAGACGGATGCGGAGGCAAGCTCTAGAGTTATATGGCATCCTGATGGGAGGGCTATTGCTGCGCCAACTGCAACCAGAGGTATGCATTTTTTGACCCCTTTGAGTAATTTTAGTTTGAGGCTATACTAAAGATCTCTAGACATTCAAGTTATGTCGAGAAGCGACTGGGAACGCCAGCGAGCATTCGCCAGTGGGCATATTGGCGATATCACAGGGCTAGCTTGGTCACCTAATGGTGCGCTTCTGGTCAGCGCAGCTATGGATAGGAAGGTCCTGCTTTGGGATACAAGGACACAGACTATCCTTGCAAGGTATGTGACCCCTTGACTTCGGAAGTGTCTTGAGTTAACATTATGATTAGATACGAGTATCCAAATGTTGTGTCCGTTGCTTGGCATCCAACTGAGAACATCTTATCTTTCACTACTTCGGATGGCGAACTCTTTATCTACACGGATTTTGTTCCTACAGAACACCTTCCCCTGTTAAAGAAGCCAATCCAGCCAGCCCCTTTTATCCATGATCCTCTTGGTGAGACATCTGTGAATATGCAGAGACAACTGGCCAACGAACAAGGTCGAAGTAAAGGCCCACTAAATGGCCGGGCTATTCGACGGGGCACTCCAGATTCGTTGGATGATCTCATGGGCTCTGATATAATAGATGAAGAGGAAGATGACTTCATAGTTGATGATGATGGCGGTGGATACACCGAAAGTCTTAACGGCCACGGGAAAAGGGGAAGCGGGCATTTGGATACACTTGGTGGCTCTGACATAAAACGAAGAGCGACGCATGAGATCTGGAGTTCAAAAATACATGAGTCGTTCCAACCGGGGAGCACGCCATGGAGAGGGAATAGGAAATACCTTTGTACATGCATCTGCCAACATTTGAAGTGATTGGGTACTGACTAACAGATTTGCAGGTCTCAACCTTATTGGATGTGTATGGACGGTCGATCAGGACACACACAATACTGTGACTGTCGAATTCTATGATCGAGAATATCATAGAGACTTTCACTTTACTGATCCCTTTCTCTATGACAAAGCTTGTTTGAGTAAGCATTTCCCCGAACCGCTTCCCCTTAATCTCAGGAACTGACTTGGATCAGACAACAACGGGACACTCTTTTCGTGCCCGCCTTCTGATGGTAGTCCTGCGATGATATTTTACCGACCTCATGAGACGTGGACGTCTAGGGCAGACTGGCGCACACAACTACCCGTAGGGGAGGATGTCACAGGTAAGTATTGTACTTCTTTTTCCGCCCGTGTTAGGACTAATGCAGAATGTAGCAATCGCATTGAGTGATTCCTACATAGTGGTCACAACATCGACCAACTATGTTCGCGTTTTTACACTTTACGGAACACCTTTCCGTGTTTGCCGGCAGAAGAGCTCGCCAACAGTCACTTGCGCTGCCTGGCGAGACTATGTTCTTACTATGGGTAACGGACCTGTTGGTGGTGACGGCAAGACTCACCTTCTGTACACGATTGAGAATATAAAGCGAGACGAAGTCTGTCAGAACGAGGATATTGTTGCGTTGCCGGGGGGCGCAGAGTTGAAGAGTGTTTTCTTTTCCGACGGTGGGGTAAGTAAAGCCTCGACCTACCTTGGTCGGATTTGCTGTGTACTTACTTTTGTTGCCGTGTCGCAGGATCCCTGCATTTACGACTCAACTGGGGTTTTACTCGTCCTGCTTCACTGGCGCTCTCCCAGTCAGGCACGGTGGGTCCCAGTCCTCGACACCAACCTTATGGATCGTCTTGCAGGCGGCCGCAAAGAAGAGTCTTACTGGCCTGTTGCTGTAGCACAGGACAAGTTTCATTGTATCATACTAAAGGGTGGCGAGAAATATCCGTACTTCCCACGACCGTTACTCTCAGAGTTTGATTTCCAAATTCCCATCTCAAAGGCAGCTGCTTCATTACCTAAAGGTGACGGAGCGGATACCTCGTCCGGGAATGAAAGCACAAAGCTCGAGGAAACTTTCATCCGAAATTCAGTGACCCTTGCACTTCTCGAAGACCTTCTCTCAGCTACGACAGCGACGCATTCTCAACGAGCTAATCTGGTACGCAAAGAGCTAGAAGTCGACAAAACGCTCCTGCAACTGCTTGCTGTCGAGTGTCGCGAGGGCGAAGAGCGGGGTATGAAAGCCTTAGAGATTGTAGGGCTCATGAAGGATCGCAGCGGCAAGATGATGGAGGCAGCTGGTAAGGTCGCAAACCGCTATGGGAGGAGTTTGTTGGAAGAGAAGATTAGAGAACTGGGAGAACGGAGGCTGGTTGGGATGGACGACTAATGATGGGTCAAAACGAACACAGGCGGCGTTCGCTTGTATTCAAGTTGTTATTAGACGTATTATGGGATAGAGCATAGTCCACTTAACATGATATGTAATTCTATGAGCTTGCCTTTATGGAGTCCTTTGCTATCTCTTGATATGTACGTGCATTACCGAGCCTAAACACTGCTTGAAACGATCCATAGAAAAGCAATGGCGAAGCACGGCTCTCATCGCTGAGCATTGGCGCACAATTGATATCAGCACATCTTCGGCACAACAACAGTCATAAATTAAGACTGAATTGCAATTTGACATCCGTGCTATGGGAGTAAATCTCTCTATGCGATCATATACCGCCGCTGAGATGTGGGACTTGCTTTAATATGTTCTTATGTACACTTATGTTACAACAGACCTACTCCTTAACTGATCCCGCCACTCTGCTGATAAAGGAAAAACCTAAACTTGTGTTGCGCGTTTGATGTCTTAAGCTATGGATTCTGGGAGAAGGTCTGCTTCTTTCGCTCCCAAATCGGGGGCCTATCTAGCGGGCGGCCTTCTACTTCCTTCTTCAGGTTCTAGTGCACGGTCTAGTAGTTAGTATAGATTCTTGATAGTAACAACTCATAATCCGAATCGCTAGAAACACAACGAGATACAGCCAAACTCATGCGAGTCATAGGAACGCATTACCCGGTTCAACGCTCAGAGTGTGAATAATTGTCAACAGGATCTTCAGGCAGAAATCTCCTTTTTAAATCATCATAGCGAAAGTGGATAAAAGCAGGCATTATTATGTACAAATGAAAATGTCGTCTTCTTACTAGATTTGTAAATACACATTTGTTCAGTGCCCGTTCGGGACGTCGGCAATGCCAGAGTTGCTGGTTGTTGTTGTCGAGACATTCCCAATGCTTGCGGAATTCGGCTAGGCAATGAGTGTTAATGTCTTCCAGCCTATATTTCTTATTAGTTATATGCCGGCGTTTCTTAAGAGAACCAATTGCGGCGTTATGCGAGAATTGATTTTAAGACAAGGCAGCCCGGGGAACCTACACGCTGGCTGCACAGCGAGTGACTTTTCTCCCTTCCTTCAGACACTCTATCTCACCCCTCCCATTTGACTCGGTTTTGCACTGCATAAAATCATCATTGTAGGGTCTGCATCGGGCTCCAATAAAGAAAGCAGCACTCAGAAGAGGTGCAGAGCTTGCACCTATCTCTGCAACTGGCGGAATAGAGTCTGGGAGGGGTGTAGTATCGATTAAGACCTGCTGAGAAAACCTAGAGTATATCATAGACTATCAGCTATTGAGCAAAGAACCATGCAAGAACTGAAAATAGACAGTATAAAGCGCACCGTGGTTGTCGGGTTGCCATTGTGGGTGATGCGACGGTGATCCCGGCAGTGGATGTTCGTTCGTGGAGAGGTGAGGTTCCACGGCGTTGTTTATCTAATGCTTCTGTAGGATGTGATTGGCCGCTAAGAGCTTAAGCTTCTGACGCGGCTCTGTCGGTTGAAAGAAACCTCCGTGTCAAAATAACCTATCAAACTATCGAAATCGCAACATTCCGACTAACGTCTACCGGTGGTGCTCATCTTTGATCCTCTCTATATCCGACTTCCCTTATGCCAGCGTCGCGGTAGCTGGGAGCTGGACAAAATTGCTGTATCCGATAGTTCGTAATGACAGCGAACTGATTTTGAGCTACGAGAGTGCGCGTTTGTACCACTTCACACTCACGGCGGAATTTTCTTCTCGTCCACGCTTTTCCTACACGATGTCGAATATCTTTGGCAACACTGGTGGTGGGTTCAGCGCGTCGCAACAGACCAATCTGTTCGCTGCTTCAACTGGAAGCCCGAGCCCGTTCAGCTCGCTGGGTACCGGGCCATTCGGACCTAGCAACACACAGAAATCGAATCCCTTTGGCATAGTCACTCAGCCACAACAGCAACAGCAGCAACTACAACAACAACAACAACAACAACAACAACAACAACAACAACAACATGCTCAGTCTGGACTTGGTTCAAGCTTCAAGCCAAACGTATCATTCTCACCACATGCAATGCTGCCCTATATGCTTCAGAGTCAGCAGCAGCCATCATCGCAAGGTGAGTATCCGATATTCCAATCTCATGTTCATCAATTGTTTGAGCTGTGCACTAACTAGAAAGGTTCAGGCTTATTTGGCCAATTTCAGCAGCAAAAGGGCACGTCGTCATTATGGTCACCTGGGGCTGGGGTTAATCAACGTACGTGTCTTGCTCCTTTGAATTTTATACCCCGTCCTCCTCGGGCTGAGTAGAGTTATCTAACGGACGACCCTTTTAGCAACCAAGTCTATCCCGGAGCAAATCGAACAGATATATGGAAAATGGGAACCCGCAAGGGCGGACACATGTGTCTTCCAGTATTATTTTTATAACTACGTGGGCCCAGATAAAGCGCCTTTCTATCGCCCGCAAACACGCGAGGATGAGAAGAAGTGGGAAGAAGCTCTCTCTAAAAAGCCTGACATTGGTTATGTCCCCGCTCTCGCTATCGGCTTTGAAGAGTTGCTCAAACGTATCATGACGCAAATGGAGACCCTGAATGCGTACAACACACGGCTACACGAAATAAATGGATGTCTTGAGGCGATGCTGCAGAGGCATGACTTAGTGATCAGCATACGTGCCCTAGATGCAAAACGGCGACATACAGCTCTCAGTCAGAGGTGTTTGGCGCTAGCAACGAAGGTACAAGTCCTAAGGAACCGAGGCTACGCAATGGGAGGTGAGGAGGAAGATTTGAAGAAGAAGTTGCTAGAACTCGAAAAGGGAGTTTTCGACCCCGCTCTTGGAGGCAGAGCAGAGGAGATATGGGCCCGGATGGTGGGTATCCGGGAGAGAATTAGGTTCTTGCAAGGAGAAATGGGGCGATTGGGAAAGAAAACAGTTGAGGTGCAATTGAGCGAGGAGGTATTGAAGCAGGCAGAAAAAGTGAGTAGAAAATTATTTCAATACTTTAGTGTAAGGTCCGTAGATATTCTTGTGAGCGGAGCTAATCTGAGAATTTTGCAGGTTCTGAGCGATTATGCCGAGCAGATCGCTCATTTGAAAAAGGAGCTCTTCAAGGTAGAACAGGAACTCAAGTCGTGGGAGGATGAATACCACTCGACATCCTCGAGCGGAATAGCAGCGGGACGGTAGTGGGAGGGATTGTTCATGGTAGGTTTACCGAGCTCTCTGAGCCCTTGGTCACGTTCGTACTTTGCTACGGGGGGGTTCTTGATGGCAATGTGACTATGGAAGGTTGCGCTCTCACGCCAGGATATATTGTACTGTTACAGCTACCCGTAAGAAGAAAATGATAGTACAGTCTAGAACACCACATAATAATGACCCACGAGTGAACCTGTAGAGTGGAATAGCCTCTTCGTGTTTTAGCTCCTACCCGGAATCGTTCCAGTCTTCTAGATGTTCGGTCATACTAGTTTTCTTACAAAGTCGATTACGAAAGGAGCTATATCCACAAAACCAAGTCAGTACTGCTCGAAGATATCTTAAATATATTACAGAGCAGGGAGGGACGGTCGTTGAGGCAAATCAGGAAGAAACTCAAAACGCGACATACAGAGGTAAAGCGCAATTGAGCCGATGATAACCGTTCGGACTGTTTGGCTTGCTTCATCTTCCTGCTCCTGTATAAGTGGGTAAGTCAGTCAAGTTCTAAAGATGCCATATATCATGAAGTCCGGCATGTGCTATGTCGCAGGTAAGTAGTATTTGAGAAATGAAAGAGCAAGGCGAGAGCTTATGGATACAGTTCAGACGCACAGGATGGCTCTATGTAATCTAAACGCTCCAGTAACCTCTGCTGTCTACCCTCCTAGTCTGAAAACATTACATCCTTGCTATCGTTGCTGGTATTGAAGAAAAGCTGTACAGACCTTGACCTCGGCCTTGCTTAGGGGTGGTGCTGCGGCTGTTGCATTCACGTTTCGTCAGCGCTTATATAGTGGCGATAAGGTCCAATCATTACACTCACATCCTCCGAACATCTTGCCTCGCTTTTATGACTTTGACTTTCTGCTGTGCAGGCTTTGCAGATGGTGGTAGATATCTAGTTGATGAAGCGAAATAGTTGCGGCTCAAAAGATATTTTCTGTTCTCACGGTTAAATTCGTGAACGCTAGTCCTCGTCTGTCTGTGGCGTTTTCACGCCAAGACCTTACCCGTGGTGTTACTCGACGTCTTGTTTCTTTCAATTGATACTTGCTGCGTCAATTCAAGCTTCTTGCTTGACATCCTTCAGCGGTCTATCACACTAGTCCGCGATCACTGCGGATTCATATCACAGGTTCTATCCATACTCATCTCAGTCATCAATAAACCTCCTATTAACCAGCGATATGTCTTCTGCATCAGGCTCACGAGCTGGATCGCCACCCCGTGAGGCCGATGGTTCCAATCACGCCGACTCTGAGGAACCAGAGGCGCTCAAACCTCTAACCAGCAATACCAATTTTGAGGATCTGTCAGATGACGATTCCGACATCTCTGAACTCGATGATGCTCTGTTCGAGAACTTCGAGGAAACTGCTATTGCCGTTGATCGACCTGCTATCGCTGTTGATGAGACAAATGTCAGCTTGCTCGGTGTGCATAAGCGCAAGCGACCCGAGGGTGAGCAGGACGGCGACGAGGCTGCCAAGAAAAAGAAGAAAGAGGCGAAACGCGAGAAGACTAGGAAGAGTAGAAAGTCGAGGGATGACGACGATATTGACTTTGCTGAAGATGTCAGAGAAGGCGGTGAGAGGAGGAAGAGGAAAGTTGCTGGGGAGCGGAAGCAGCGAGCCAAGGCCAGACCGAGGACTGCCACTCCGGAGAGGGAGGAGGATTTGAGTCCTGAGGAGCGTACGTATTTAGAATGGCTGTATCTGATGTTATTTCTCGTCTCCTGCCAAGCGATATGCTAACTTGTTTGTTCTTCAGAGCGTAGGAGAGCCCTTGATCGTGCAATGGATGCTGCACTAGCTAACCCGAATCGGCGTCGACGCAACAAGAAGGATGAAGTGGTTAGTCGATGCCATTCATTCTTGGTACATGCATTATATCTAACTGTCTAGTTTAGGATCTCGAAAAGGCCGCAGATGAGGAAGTCGAGGATGTCAAGAGACGTATGGTGGACGCCGCACAGGCTGATGGGAAAGCTCGTGAGGCTGGCAAACCTGCCCAGGCCAAACTCAAAATGCTTCCAGAAGTCGTAGCCCTACTCAATCGCCATACTGTCCAGCATACCATCTTGGACCCGGACCTTAACTTTCTGGAGGCAGTCAAGTTTTTTCTCGAACCCCTATCTGACGGAAGTTTGCCTGCATACAATATCCAGAAAGATCTTTTCGCTGCACTAGCCAAGCTTCCAATCAATACCGACACGCTCCTTGCCAGTGGCATTGGTAAAGTAGCTTTATTCTATACCAAGAGCAAGCGCCCGGAGCTTAGCATCAAGAGACAAGCAGAACGCCTGATGGGAGAGTGGTCCCGCCCTATCTTGAAGCGAAGCGACGACTACCGCCAGCGAAAATTTGTGGAGACCGAATATGACCCTACGTACGTCAATTCCTCTCCTAAATGGCAGGTTAAATACCTCCTAACCTACTCCAGAAATCTACCCATTCGTGCCACCAAGGTACCCATATCTCAATCTGCTGCTGAACGCGAGGCTGCCCTCGCCCCGCCTATTCGTAATCCGAATAGAGCGAGGGTTTTACAGGCCACGCCGAAGAGTTACACTGTTGTGCCAAAGAGCATCATTTCCGCCAACGCGTACTCTAGACCTGGCAACGATGCAGCCTTCAGAAAGATGAAGACGAGAGAAATGGAGAGCAAGGATGAGGGCAGCGGGAGATAGATTCTTCACACTAGTGCATGGCCAGTAGGCTTTACTCAAAAGATATCACACTTTCAAATCTCCTATGATAGCACACTGATATTCGCATTCGCAGCTCTCATATAGCGGGAAAATGGAGTTCGGAGATCGATTAAATCATACATGGAGAATGGGCACATGGCTCAATTGTCTACAGCTGCTGAAGCAAAAGCTTCTACAGCTGCACAGCACCGCTGTCTATAGAACCTTACTTGGCAATGAAAACCCTCATATACTGTGTATTCGTTCCAAGTGCGTGATACATTTGAAACATGGTCGCGATAAAATTGGGCTATCGAATACAACATGTACCGTCACAAGCGTACGAAACAGGCATCTACACAACACTTCTGTATACTAAGTAACGCCGTTAGAGCCAGCCTGTCACTTTCACACTTCCCTCAGGTTCTTTTGGCAGAGATCGGGGCTCGCATACCCATGGGGTACTGATCAGATTACCTAGCACATCGCACGACGCATTTTTTGAGCTGGTTTATTTGCCCTTTTATTGCCCGTTCAGTTCGCGTCCGGCAAAGATGAGAACTGCTAAACATCATTATTTTATAAAGATATTATCTCACTACTTCACAATAATGACTAAAGCCTTTGTCGTGTACTTAAAATGAGTCGCCCAAAAAGGACAACTCCCAAACCAATCTAAAGAGGGTGTCCGGGATGTGCTTTTAGGGTACTAGCTGGTCCGTCTAAAAATCCCTTCGACTTTCAATTGCCTCACATCATCTACCTAGCACGAGTACGTCCCGAGATTTCGGGTACCTCCGAATTCGTAGTAGAGTCCGTTAGGGCACATTACCACCAAGCTGCCCACACTGTTCAAGCTAGTCCCAAAAAGCAGTCTCCTTATCCTTGCCTTTGGTCAGTCCAACAAGGTCAAAAGGGTCGAGAACAGTGACGATAAACGGCCTTTTGTTGACCCAATCCGGTCCCTTAAGTTCGGTCCCTTAAGTTCGGTCCCTTAAGTTCGGTCACTCCATCTCGCTAGAAGTAGATTTTGTTGGAGCGTGGCAAGCAGCGTCCGGGATGCCAAACATTAAACATAGCGCTGTTGGTGAACATGAGACCTGCTTCGAAGACCCAGAAGTATGGCTCATTACTGTAGAGAGTTCCCGTGTACCCCCCGAAGAATTCTACAACGCGGTAGATGCTTCGAACGAGGATAATAGCAGAACTAATGTAGAGTGTGACGAGCACCGTTTTGAGGTTCATTGAGGCCACCCCAGCCCTACGGCATTTCAGATGGAACTGAACAGCCAGCACGACGAAGAGAGAGAAAAGTGCCATCTGCAGGATGAGTGATGCTCGGAGCATGTTACGGCCAACCAACATTTGTTTCAAACGATTAGTCATTCTAGACGCCCCGCTGCTGGTGAGGATTTCGACGATTACGTCTAGGCCTACGAAAGTCGAGACGACGCGACCTGGATGGATGGGAGAGAGATAGGGGATATAGTAGAGGATTCATCCGAGGATGAAATAGTCTGCGCTAGCATAGACAGGTCTATACACAGGTTATTAGAACAAGCCGCCGGGAAACAGTCATTTGCTCGGAGGTTACGGAGCTGACAGAAGGACTGTGCTGACAATGAAGATGCTAAGATCGTCATAGTGGTAGGCACCGATCTCCCGCATGATAAACCCAGCAACGAAGACCACAGCAGCCCACGGCAGAACACCAGTGATCCTTCAGCATTTGTATTTGCTTGCGATAAGTTAGCAAGTCGGTGACATCGAAATTTGAGTTCCGAAGGATACACTCACAAGCATTGATAGACATGGAGTAGCCCCGATCCAAGGAATTGGACGGCAAAGGCGATGGGAGCGGCTTTGTTTGGAGCGTAATACCAAAGACTTCCGTCCGCTACGACACATTAGCAATGCTATTTCTTCAAAGATAGTATGATCATCGTACCGTATTTCCCCATGGCTGCAGTATCAGAAAATGATTTTACTTCTTCAATTCAGTCCCGTTCGGTGTTTTCAGAAGAAATCGTTAGTAGAGGATATTCAAGACGGATGGAACCTGGTATCTGCTTACACTCCTGCAGTACCAGTGCAGCATTGAAATGATTTAAAGCTTTTATATCTCATGAGAATACTCTGTGCAATTGAGGATGTTGCGTAAATGCCGCGTATTGGATACGGGAGAGCCGCGAGGTTGTACGATGGATAGAGAACCACCATCTTAGACGTCAGGCACAGGGAGAAGAGTGCCAAATACCACAAAGGGAAGTAGGCAGCACCGACGTGCGACGAATGTTACACAGGGCTCCATTAGTGATACAAGCATAGTCAGCCAAGCTTTCAAGCCATCCGTTGCTAACAACATTACCGATACGCGTACTCCGTACGCAGAAATTTCAGAAGGAGACTTCAGTCCACCTGAATCATGAGAGAGACGACGAATCATATAAAAGAGAGACGCCCAAGGCATTTCAACACGAGCCGCAGAGAGAAAACCTTTCGGCGCGAAGTGTCAATCAGTCACTTAGCCTCTGGGCAATGAAGAATAACGCCCTTCAGACTGCCTTACACGTCAGTGGAAGATGCGGATGACGAATACGAGGCCAATTTCGAGAGGATATTGGTATGCCAAGTCGATACGATACTGAAGTATCTCACGAACATGACGACTTCTTATGACAACCAGCGTAAGGCTCCCTATTCCCAAGAGTGCTAGATCAGGCGATATGGGAGGTGGCTGGAACCGGTGGTGTGAGGGAACAAGTCCCACAGCATTACGAATCACAACAAGCTGCGAGGTACAACATGCTAGCCGTAAAATGGTTTATTTCGCATTTTACATACATCTCCGTATAGGGAGTATATCTTATTCCCCGAGACAGTGGGGTAGTCTTCTCGTGATCAGGGCCAAATCGAAGAGGGTCTCCAGCCAATAGAGTAGCTTGACGACTACTGAATTCGGCGGGGCTCTGGCTTTGTTCACAAGAGTTCGGTGCCGAGGACCCGCTTAGAAATATTTAGGGAATGATCGAGAACAGTCGCCTAACAGCAGCCAACTCTACCTTTGATATATCTACTTTCTTGCTTTCATTGTTTGTTATGTTTTCTATCTAAATCTGTTTGCGTTTACACTTGTCTGGCCACCATGACTGAAATCAACGATGTATCGCCAGAGCTCTCCGATGGCATTTCAGAGAGCCCAGACCATGACAGGGAATCCGAAATCACACTGACAGTCACTCACCACGGCAAGCCACTGGAGTTTCACTTCCCCGATGATGCCACCATCACAGATCTCTCTGAGACCGTTGCTGAGTCGCTCTCCATCCCCATATCTTACCAGAAGTTCATGGTGGCGCCCAAGATCGGACTCCTCAAAGCACCGTTCAAGGATCCTGAACTACCGCTCACCAGTCTTCTGGGCAAAAAGATAACCCTGATAGGCTCTACGCCAACTGAAATACAAGCTCTGGATGAAGCAGTATCCTCCTCTCGATCTCGGTCCTCGCGACGCAGTGGCCGTCTTGGTGGGCCGGCTAAACCCGCTCGCCGCCATGACTGGAGGAAAGAACAAGATGAAGCGATCTATACATTTACAATTCTCCGCCCCCTTCCATACCTACCCAACCCAGAGCGAGCACTGAGGTTTCTTGAACGCCTACGTGATGACCCTGGGATCAAGGCCACGATGCGGAAGCACAAGTGGACTGTACCACTGCTGACGGAGATGAACCCCGCTGAACATACCACACACGAGAGTCGAACATTAGGACTGAACCGGAACCGTGGGGAGGTTATTGAGCTGAGGCTCCGAACGGACGCGTATGACGGGTATAGAGACTACAAGACTATCCGGAAGACACTCTGTCACGAACTCACGCATAATGTATGGGGTGACCACGACCAAAACTTTTGGGATCTGTGCAAGCAGGTCGAAAGGGAAGTGGAAGTAGCGGACTGGACAAGGGGTGGACATCAGTTGACGAATGATGAATTCTATAATCCGGATGATGCAGGAGTTAGCGATGATGACCGTATGGACGGAGGAGGGTGGACTGGCGGAGAGTTTGTTCTCGGAGCGTTAGGAAGCGGGCAGGCTGTGGGAGCCGGGTCGGCTTCTGGCTTGGGTAGGAGGGAGATATTAGCCAGGGCTGCAGAAGAGAGGCTCAGGAAGCAGAGTGGTGTTGGTCGAGATGATAGAGGTGCGTCTGGCGGAGCATCGGGCTCGGGAACGGCTTAGCTGCATTTCCTGGCGTTTCCCTAGATGGTGGGCATTGTTTGATATGGAAACAGGTGTCTTGGCGATTGTACTCATGGTTTCTCGAAGGAAACAATATAAGACGTCGAACCTTGGGAATCCAAACCACCAGGAGCCTTTATGTTCTTATAAAAGTGTGATATTGTTTACTGTACTACCCAGAGCCTTGTTGATCTCCACCAGAAATGGCGGGGATGATACTCTTAGTCTCTCGTTGGCTAGTCTCTTCGACATTCTTCTCCCAAGGCTTCCGTCTTTTCGCCGTCTTACTTTCGCTTGCCTTACCCTCCAGTATCGTGTCTGGGATCTCCTTGATCCCGGGGATCGGCTTGCCATTCGTGATTAGATCCACAATGTGCGCAAATGAGGTTGGATACGGCGCGGTGGGTTCTGCTGCGGCACCCGTTGCTACCTCACTTACGCTCGACGGAGCTGCCGTTAAAGTAGAAGTGGATGGCTGGGTGTCCAACACGGGAGCTACACTACCCCCAATTGTGTGATGGATTGCCGGAGCATTGTGCTGCCTCCTCCAAGCTTTGTATGAGTCGAAGTCAATGGGAGTGTTGTGCTTCCTAGTATTGGAGATTGTTTGCTAATTGCACCTGTAATAGATAGACTAACTAATTGTACAACCTACCTCTCGTAATAGAAACACCTTGCCCTCAGAGCCAACTCCTGCACTTGCTGTGAAGAGGGATTCGGGCCCAGGATGGCGTCCAGACCGCCCTAGATTTTGCGTTGCATCAGAACTGATGCCTGTCCGAAAATGTGAATTTTGCCTGGCCTGACCTGGAACTCAGCATCCTGACCCCAGGGGTAATTCTCCACTTGCTCGAACAATTTGTTCGCAACTTCTCCTGCAGCTGAATCATTTTCGAGAGACATGTTTTGAGGAAAACTGCATCCCCGGCTTCCCTTTGAATTGGTTAAGCGGTCAAATAGGTGTACTCTCCATACTGCCCTTGCATATGAAGGCGTGACAGAATATACGCCCAGGCGCAATGTCGCTTCAGCTCTAACCCGCTAGCCTTTAACTTCGCTCCTCCACAAACACATACATTTCTTCAAATCCTACCTTTGTTCCTTCCAAACTCGACGATCAGCGGCACAGATCTCCAACTTCTGTTCCTGTATCTTTTTCAGCTTGTTGAGCCATTCTTTTGCTTTAACACAAAATCTTGCTCGCCTGGCGCGAATTCACTGAGCTATGACTGAATTCATCGGGTCAGTGTTCACGGCGTTTGCTCGACTCAGAGTAAGCTGCTGACTTGGTGATATTATAACAGGGCTCGCATCTCCCTAGTATCAAGGAGTGACATCCGGTACGCTATTCGTGATTTTCAGTATTGGGCTTTCACTCATACTAATGGACGCGGTAGTTATGTTGGCACACTTCACGAGATTAGCTCTGAAAACTCGACCGTCGCTCTTGAACGAGTTACATCCTATGGCACTGAAGGACGTCGATCCAACCCCGAAGAGGAGATTCCAGCCTCAGACAGCGTCTACGAGTACATTGTTTTTAGAGGCAGTGATGTGAAAGACCTGAGGATCGAGGAACCCGCGAAACCCAAGGAGAACAAGCCTCCGCAGGTGCCTAACGATCCTGCTATCCTTGGGGTAAGTTTTCTTACTTCCTAAGAGTTTTAATTGCCTAGGGAGTTCTTAAATGATGAAATATTTCGGATGTAAACCTTTATTGTCTCCGAGAGCGCAAAATCGTGTGGAGATTTTCCGTTGCCTTCCTTCTGATCTCAGCAACCACTCTTTTTGCTTCAAGCTTTTGCGAATTTTCATTAAGCGTTCAGTGCTGACGTGGACGTCTTTACTTTGAATAGAGCGGTTCCCGGCCCCCACCCGCTCAAGCTCCGCAGGGTCCTCGCCAACAGCAGTCGCCATATCCTCCCCAATTTCAACAGCAAGCACCATATCCGCCGTACTACTATCCTCCCCCGGGACAGCGCTTCGGGCCGCAAGGCGGACCAGCAGGGCCGGGCTTCCAGGGAGGCTTTCCGTACGGAGCGCCTCCTGGATGGTATCCGCCCCCACCTGGACCTGGGCAGGGATACCCACAAATGCCTGGTCCTTACGGAGCCCAGCAACCGCCTGCTGGCCCACCCGGCCCGCCTGGTCCC
Source organism: Nothomitra cinnamomea (assembly GCA_022345685.2). Classification (NCBI taxonomy): domain Eukaryota; kingdom Fungi; phylum Ascomycota; class Geoglossomycetes; genus Nothomitra; species Nothomitra cinnamomea. Next base: position 156,064 of record JAJDMX020000018.1, on the reverse strand, counting down.
CCTGCGGTACAACAGCAAACTGGTCCTAAGGCTGCTCCCCCAGCACCAATTGGACCCGCAAAGGTTGACCAACAGAATCCCGATAGTCAAAAGTCATCTCCGACGAATGAAGTCCCCGCGAAACCTGCTACTGAGACGAAGAAGGTGGCGCCTATTGCGCCGGCCCAGAAAGTCCCTACACCGCCGATTGAGTCAAAGCCTGCTACTACTATTACGTTAACACCACAGGCCCCAGCGGCTCCGCAGACTCCGGCGGCTGCTAAAGGTGCGCCCCCTACCGCGCCTACAGGGCCAAAGAGTGGACGTATTATGCCGGCTGTTCCATTGCCGGCTCCCGCTCCCAAAACTGGCACTGGCGCGTCAGCCACCAATAAGCTTGCTCAAGCAACACCAGGAACCGCCCAGCAGGTTCAAGCTGTCCCAAATGCGGCACTTCAAAATGCGACCCAACTGGCTACAGCAGCTGTTGCGGCAGCAATGGCTAAGCTTCCCCCGGCACCTGGCCAAAAGCCACAGCAGAGTAGCGATGCAGTTGACAACTTGACCAAGAAGGTCAATGAGATGAGAACGAACGACAATATTCGAACTTCACGTCAACAAGGCACTGGTGGATATGTTGCCGGAAATAGGGGTGGCCGAGCTGGATTCAGAGGAAACGCTGGATCCAGAGGCAATGCACATACTCAGCCTAGGAAGGTCGACGTCCCAGCGGCAGACTTTGACTTCGAGTCTTCAAACGCAAAATTCAACAAGCAAGAACTTGTCAAAGAAGCCATTGCGTCTGGATCCCCTGTCAACGGGTCATTAGAGATTCCAACCTCCAATGGATCCGCTTCGACTTCAATTGATGGTGCCTCTAAAGACAACGAAAAGGTTCTTATCCCAGTGGCGACATATAATAAATCGGCATCTTTCTTCGACAATATATCTAGCGATACTAAGGATAGGGATGAGACCAGTGGGAAGCGTCCGGGAGGAAGAGAATGGAGGGGAGAAGAACAGAAGAAAAACCTGGAAACCTTTGGTCAGGGTAGCGTGGACAATGGGTATCGTGGAGGGTTTAGAGGTCGAGGTCGAGGCGGCAGGGGATTCAGTGGTAGAGGCCGTAGTGGATATGCTCCGCGTGGTGGAAGGGGAGGTCATCGCGGAGGCCAGGGTGGTCAGGCCGATCAGAGTGGAACTGCCACAGCGAGCACGTAATGGCTATCTTGTCGGAAAACGGGACAGGTTTTGATATGGGGTGGGTGGAGGAATCATTTTCGGTTGTAGCAATATTCGTCCGCTAAATTCGAGCGAGCGATCAAAACTGGTGTGAGGGATGCTCTCTTGATGATTTTTTCTCGTCTCTTGCTGGATAGACGCCTCCGTCTACGGTTTTCATTGCTTAAGGGATTTCTCGGTCAAGGAGATTGCGATTGATGAATTGTTCGGATTGTCTACATTTCCCTGTCAAAAACTCCGTGCATCCCAACCCATAGAAGGGAAATCGGATGGTGGTCTTTGTAACATTATTATGGCGAGCGTGGGCAACGCAGCTTGAAGCGATGAAGTTTATGCACGATCCATGTAAATCACAGCTCGCTTTTTGTCGGCAGAAATAAAATAAAAGCAGTTGCAACGGTTTCCATTTAGTCACTGGCTAGGCGTACCTCGTAGGTGTATAATTGAATCCAGTCCAACTTATTCTCAAGACTGAAAAAAGACGTGACTGTCACGCCGATCTTACCTCGTACTTTTTCTGTTTCGGTACAGAGTACTGAGTACTCAGTGCCTCGTACTCAAGTATGTTATACAGCCAAAATAGGACCCTCGTGTCGGCCCTAAGCGTATAGTGTACAAACAAGTTTGTGTGTGGTCGGTCGTGGGTGAGGGCCTGTGTGAGCCGCTACCGAGGCAAAGTCCAGCTTTTCCGCCCCGTCTGTCACGAGTGAACAAAATGTCGAGGGCGTCTTAATAGAACAATTTTTGCTGGTCGAGCTGGAGGCGTATAGCATCTGATGAGTTTCCTACGCTCCTCATACGCCTCCATCATTGTGTTCTAGTTTCTCCATGACTCTAGCTTTGCGCGCGACCAATTGCTGAGTTACGAGCCGCTTATCTCGAAGGGAAATTTGTTAGCTCCGGGTACGATAGGAATAGCGCTGTGAGGACTGGGCATTCGTCTTTGACCCGTATGAGACTCCCGTAAAGGGAAGGAATCGAGGAAATGTCAGACTCCGTTGGTAAGTCTGCTATATTGGGGTAGTGCGCGTTGGCTTGCTTCGTTCAGTTCTGGAAATCTGGAATACATCGGAAGCTAGAGAGCAGGAGCCTCCTTCCCCGATTCTATAGATCCTTTAGTGGAAAATCCTCCTTCTTCTCTAAAGGGTGGCTAATGGCAACGCTAATCCTCGATTCTTCTGAATGCATATAGACCGCGTCTTTGTCCATGCGCTCAACACGGTCAAGAAGATTCCAAGGACCGGGTCCGCGAGACCGCCGCCTGCGGATCGGTTGAAGCTTTATGGCTTGTATAAGCAGAGCATGGGTTAGTGAGACACTTCCTCCGGTCTCGAATGGCATATAGGATGGAATCGTGGCTAATGGTTTGGATTGGTTGGGTGCAGAGGGCGATGTCGACGGGGTAATGGATAGACCTTCGGGCGACGGGGAGGAAGCCAGCGCAGAACGGGAGAAGTGGTGAGAGCCAGATTGGGCAGAAATTGAGGGGCAGAAGAAATGCTGACGCATGTCGAAATACTCAGGGACGCGTGGAATCAACAGAAGGGCCTCTCAAAGACGGAAGCAAAACGACGATACATCTCCACTCTAATAGAAACTATGCATAAATACGCTAGTGCTACTCCGTATGTCTAGATCATCTCTCCTTGCCTCTCGGAGCCGTTTAATAACGTACATCTGCACAGTGATGCTCGAGAGCTAGTCTCCGAGTTAGAATTTGTCTGGGATCAAGTCAAATCTAATGTGTCTTCCTCGTCAACTGGCTCCTCTCCATCGCAATCGCACACACAAAACCCATCTAATTATCAGAGTCTATCCGCACCAATACGCGTCGTGTCACCTGTCTCACAGCCTCACGATGGTGGCGAAGACGATGATGGAGACGACGAGTTTGACGATGCTCGAGATGGCAGAGATCTCGAACAGGGCGTCGTTTCCAGTGATGATCGGGATATGAAACAGAGCTCTTCAATAGAAAGACGAAGCGAAGCAAGACGAAACCACAAATGGCGACGGCGAGTAGAACTGGCACTCACAAAGATGACTACCGAAGTCGCTGCTCTCCGGGAGCAGATCGAGACGAGGAGAGTCAATGAAGCGCGGAGACAACACTCTTTCTGGGCGTGGATACTGTGGGTATTCTGGAAGGCTATCAAGCATATCCTATTCGACGCAGTCTTACTCGGCGCGCTGCTAATATGGATGCGGAGGCGAAGGGACCGGGGACTAGAGCGGGCGTTGATAATGGTATTTAAGGTCATCAAAGAGAACCTGAGAAGGGTACACAGGTGATGGGTATGCATATGCTGTGATGATAGTGTGGATGTGCATATCTTGTTTCAATATATCGACATAGTAGTGTGGGTCATGTACACGTCGTGATGAATTGGATGTGCATGTTCAGGGTCTGCTTCCCTGTGTAATTTACACCGTACACCGTATAGGAATCTTAGGATGAATAGAGAGAGTCATTCTCTACTGTGGGTATCTTGAAGACCAAAACGGCTCGTAGTTGAATGCAAACCTCTACAATAGAGTTGGCTCTCTTTGACACGAGGCGAATATGTTGTAAAGGTTATGTCTTGCCGCTTTATTTCACTGTTTACTTCGGTACGTCATGCACGGGCACGAGCACGGGCTACGGAGCTACTGTCGGCGAAAAAGTCAGCCAAGCAATCGATAAGTTTCCGCTTGCGGCAAACTTCTCCACAACGCTCCACTTCTGGTCTGAATACATATTTTTTTATATCATTTTTATCTGTGCCGATTAACCAATTCTCACTCATTGTATCCTCATATGTCGCCGGGTCACCTCAATGCCTAACAGGCTGATGCGGACAATATCTCCCTCCAGCCTGTTTCGTGCTCAGCAGCATGTCACGAACTCAACGGCCGGCGTTCTCCTCGCCGCTTCATCCTCTGCTACGGTGATACGGCCGGCCTCCTCTCCTTCAGCCCGGCGCTGCAGCCTCGCCGTTATTCGCACCAGTGTTGGGAAATCATTACCTGAAGTGTGGTTTACGGGCTCCGGGCCTCGGTCATGGCCGACAGAAGACGAAAGCGATACCCCCCCTACTCCAAGGAAGAAAGACCACGAGCCCCCAGATGAGCGGACATTGAGACTAGGGAAGAGTAAGCCTGGCTCTTACGTTACCAGTTACAATTGCTGATTCGCTAACCGTCATTCTGCCGTATCAGCCCTTCGTATCCTCCAAGAACGCCTCCCGACCCTTCTCCAAACCCCTCTCCCGCAAGAGATCCTCTCACCCCACATAACTCTGCACCTCTTCCCCTCCACACACCCCCACCTCCCCACCGTGTCCGGTCGTGTCGCTTACCTCGCTGCTCTCTGGACTGCCCCAGTGGCATGGGGTCGCGTCCCTATCGTCGGGAACGTCAAACTCCGCATCCTCAGCGAGCGGATGGTTAAAAGTACCATCCACTCTTCCGGAAGCGGCTGCGCAGAGAAGCTCATCGTACGGTGGAAAACCTGCGGGAAGAATGCTTCCGATAGTAGGGATGAACCTGTAGATCAGCTTCCGCATGTTTTAAGCGGCGACAGTGCGGACGATAATGAGTTCTCCGGTCTTTTCATATTCGAATTTGACGAACTGGGACGGATATTGCATCATACGATCGAGCATGCGGATGAGGGGACGAATTGGGATCGGAATACGGCGAGGGTGATCAGTGTTACGGAATGGTTGTTGAGTAAGGCTAGGGGGGTCGGCGGGAGAGTACCGGAGGAGGGGGGGTTAGCGCTAGGGTGTTATGAGGCTGTTGAGAGGAGGGATGATGATCAAAGGAGCTGGTGATCTTTAGGAAGGTGTATATTAGTGTGGCGGGCCTATGGGTTATGTATAATCTTGGGTGACTTCTATCCAGCCATTGATTTGGGAACGGACGGGGAGTTTGAGGACCTCTAGCTCAGGAAGGATATATGCTGTCATGGCTGTATGCTATTATAAAGCACCTCCACTTTTTCTCCTTTAGTACCCCTATTTAGCTCATCCGTTTAGTCAGTCTGATGTTTTCAAGGATATCTCTACTGGACGCAAAATACGTTTAGAGCGCGTTATTATTTTTGATGCTGTAATTGTATAGTCGCTGCTGCACCGCACCGTCTAGAAAAAGCTTTGAAACAGAACCCAAAAGAGTGTGATAACAAGCCACGGTGCAACCAAGTACCCGGAGGTCATAGAGGCTCTACCGTAACCATGCCAATGCTGCCAGAAGAGCCCATGCTGATTGCTGTAACCCACAATAGACGCCATTTCTTTACGTCTCAATTCTCCCGTCGATCGACATCCATCCAGTCACTCCTCGCTCCCGGAGCCACGCGTGCACGCGTATCCCACCTTGCTCTTCGCCCTGGCGTCACCGGTGTACCCCTCGCAGAAACAGGGCTCTCATCTGACCGACGCGCAGCCGCCGGACTGCTGTCTTGCTGTTGCGGAGAGCGGCCCTCATCAATCGAAACATCCAAATCTTGGGTGACATCCTCCGGCTCATCCACCTCTTCATCTTCCTCCTCCTCATCCTCGTCATCCTCATCCTCAACCTCCGTATCCGTATGCTGATAACTCCCCGCCTCTGGCACATCATCATCCAAATCCCTCTCTCCCCCTTCCTCTTCCTCCTCCTGCAACTCCCCCTCCTCATCCCCCTCAATCCCCTCCTCCTCCCCTACCTCCTCCGCCTCCGGAATCTCATCGTCCAAATCCCTCTCCCCTTCCCCTTCTTCCAACGCCTCAACCATTTCCTCATCCGGCCCCTGCAACCCCATCATCTGCACCTGCATTGCTTCCTCCCTCGCCGCCTGGGCCTCAGCCTCCTCCCGCTCGGCAGCCTCGTCCATCTGCACTTGATACGTCTTCGCGATGCCGGGTGGACGAATCCACGTCGCCCCGAACCGCTGGATCGCGAGCCTGCGTTGTGAGATGAAAGATTCGTCCATGGCGAGTTGGGCAAGTGGATCTTGCCGAGTGGTGTCGGCGGGAGGAGAGCCGCGGCGGTTGAGGGAGTGCGCGGTGGTGGGGGCGGGGGGGTGGGAGAGGGAGGAGGGGGTGTCATTTGTGGAGGAGGGGGGAAGGGGGTATAGGGCGGAGGTGCGGGTTGGGGTGTACCAGAGGGTGTGCGCCTGGCGAGTGTCAGTGGGGTGCGAGGTTTGGGGGTGTGATGGAAAACTTGCGTCGCGCGGAGCGATTGTTGGTAAGGACAGCATCTCGAGGTGATGCCTCAATGAGGTGCTGTGGAGAGGTACCTCCAACAGTTATACTGGAGAATTTGGAGGTTTGTTGCTGCACCAACATTCAACCAGCGAAAGCCGGGAGTCCTACAGCTAGCTCCACAGACCTTAAGCGCAACTTCCCAAAACCATCACCGAGGGCATTGCGACGACATCAATGACAACAGAGCATGTCATTCAATCATTCCCCCTTAGGTATGTGATAGAAGCTACTGAGTTTCTATTCCTACAGCATATATATATACCAGGATTTACTCCATAATATCCAAGTGATGAGACACTCGAACCTAATCTGTGTCTGCTTCGACATCTTCGGAAGACCCATTCAACCACACCGTCGCCAATTCCGCCTGATGCAGATCCCAAGGGAACGAATATTGATTTGGCTCCAGTACCAAGGAAACTCCAAGTCAGCCCAGCGAAGGAACCACGGAATGAGTGAACTCCCCAATGACTGTGCGGCACTAGCACAGCTTGTGAAACGAAACTATTCCTGCTGTGCCGCAAGAGCCAAGAACGATGCCGACGACATCATAACCGCCAGTCCCTATTGTCGAATTATACAGTTATTTAAGGGAGGACGTAGCCCCAAGTTTTAAGTCGTGCATTCCTTCCACGTCCTCCATCTAACTGTCACCTTTCGCTCCTGCTAGAAAATGCCTTTTTCCCCAAGGTGCAAACCCGCTAACAAAATGCCCGAGCGCCAAGCAAATGCTGCTAAACCAGACATGTACACAATCGCTGAGTCGAAGGAAACGACAAGTCGTCACTACCAGTTGATTGCTCGCCAGATGTTGCGGAGGCCGGGTTCAACCGACATTGGCGAGAGGGTTCGTGGTACGTGTGGACGCATAACAGTAGGCTTCTGTCCGTGCTGCATCTGCACCCATTCTTTTCGATGTGGATCCCAGCGGTGTCTATAAGGCGGCCCCGTTAGCAGTTACCTTTCCGACCGGGGCAGTTTCCAATGCTTACCCTTCCCAAGAAGTGCTTATCAGAGCAGAATGCCGGTATTCCTGGACAAGGATTTGGTCGTACGAAAAAGGAACCAATGCCGGAACTCCTTCGAACGTGGCCTCTCTCATGGGGAATAGGTCTTGGGTCTTATACCGATGGTAGTTCTTGCAGCTCCATACTCCCGGCGCAATGTCTGGATGTGTTTCACTCAGGCCCGTAATGTCGATATATAGTCCAGTTCGAGTATCGATCCACCTTGCGTCTATGATGTTCATTCCATCCCCCCGCATACGCTCAACAGAGTTCGGATTGACATCCAACAGATAGTCGCGTTCCACCTTCTTATCCTCCGACACGTAGTGGTGTGTAGTCTGGTTTAGATTCTTGGCAAGGTATTCCAAAGTTGCTCCTGACACTTGAGTATCAAGATCCCAATCCCTAACCAAACAATAGCATAAGCAAGAAGTCTCAGAGAAAAGCATATCGCCAATTTCCCCAGTTCGAACGTACCATGGCATTATCTACAGGCCCACGAGATTAGCGCTAGTTCAATTAACTACAGGGGATAACAATTGACTGACCTTTCCATTCCACCACCATCCAAGAAGAGTCCCATGAGCAAGCCACGTTTCAAGACCCTTCTCTCTAAATGTTATCAAGTACGCTTTAATCATATGATGTAAGGTATCGGATCGCTCATCGTGTGACACAGCTTTTTTAAAGAATCTGTCCGCCCACTATAAACACCCGGAGTATCTCGGCAGGGTCTGGAGACTTGACTATCTTACCTAGCATCATAATGGCCAAGGTTGGGATCGCCACTGTTTTCATGTTAGCACCGATCGCCACTGGCGTTTTTTCAGGTCCGCGGCAGGCAGTCTTTTGGGGAGAGAACTCGGAACAGATGTTGGCACGGGGTAACTAACCCAGGTTCATCTGCGAATTGACTCCAGTTAACAAAACTGTCCAACAGTGGAACGATGAAGGAGACAACACACGAAAATATTTAGTTGCGCCAAGCGGTAGTGCCGGTGCTCCCGAGTTTAAGTTTGAAGACGTCTGACCCGGAGCTGGCACTGGGGTTGCAGAGGTTCTGGTCGACAGCAGCGACAGGGCCATAAGTCCTCCTGCGAACCACCACGGCCTCATTCTCTTTAAACTAACCAGAGATATCCTCTCGTCCTTAATTCACACCAGGTCGTTATGAACCGAAAATCTGACAGCAATCGAGGCCCGCCTGGGAAAGGTTGTCGTTATAACGTCAACAGATTTCTTCCGGAAGAGAAATTCTTCTAAAAGGCAACAAGAGGAGGAAACCCTATATCAAAGAGCGTGTGTGCTAAATAGTGAAAGGATCGGATAGTCGCTGGGAGGATTTCTTGATTTCCAGGTCCTTGGCAACGGAAGCCAATGCGCATGGGGGTCGCCTGGAGTTATTGGGGTGGCAGTCACAAGAGGACAGGGAGATCGTACTTGAAAAGGAATGTGGTGCCCCGTATGGCATTCACCGTGGCGTCGGGGCTTGGTGGCAGTGAGATCGCCGTCAATATAGAAACCCTATTCGCGGCAAAGATGAAGCTCTTCGATGGTCGCGTGCGCCAGGCAAAACGACAACAACAAAGGTATGTATATCTTTCGTCTTGTTTGACCTTCTCCTTCGCTCTGGTAGCGAGCAGATCGGGGTTGCTCGTTAATGGCCGACAAGTCGTAAACGTCACTATCAAGGGGGGGGTTGGCGTCGGCGGAGCAACCCCAAGGGAGAAGGAGAGATGAATGGACAAGATAAACGAGTCAGTCAAAAGCTTTGGCGAGACGAGATACTCAAGGAAACCGAAGGTGAGCGGCGGAGCGTGGGGGTAGATAAGCAGTCCTCACGCGAAATTGGCTCGGCGTCAGGTAAGATGATGAAGGACGAAGCAGAGAAGGGAAAGACTGTACGAAGGCAGTATGGAGCATATTCGCGGCCACTGTTGGGATGCCCTGTTCTGGCAAGAGTTCGTGTGCCTCTTTTTTTGCGGTTACGAATGCGCCCTATATGCACCCGCTCCATAAGTGTACAATATACGCCTTACGTCTGTGCTTGTGCCATAGCCCACGAGGCCTTTGCACATCCTCCTAAGTGTAGAGTACTTAGGGTGTGTGGGCAAGTCTCTGCCCAGCAACCACACACTCGCTTGCGCGGTGCTAGGCAGAGACTTACCCCTACACCCTAAGTACACATGCAACGGGCCGGCCTCCACTACCAACAGCTCGAGTTCAACCCGTTCATAGCGGCCGCCCAGCTGATGGATTGCAAACACAGCCAGCTCCCAGCAGGGACCCTGGTCGTCGGATTAGGGCGTGGCTGCTGTTGGCGTAGTACTCTAAGGCCGGCTATCCACCCCAAGGCCCGTCCATGGGAAATCTGAGGACGGGATTCGCTGTTGGGCGCCTGGCCGGTGGGTCATCCCGCGCAGCCTCCAGTGCGGCCAAACCGAATTTGGCAACAAATCCAGGTCAGCACTGTCGAATCTTTTTGGTCCGATGACTGGTATTCTGCAGAACAGCCACCGTCGTCGCGAAGCGCTTGGCATGCGATTGGCATGCGCAGAGTATTCTGTAAACACACTAGCGCTCTGCGTGAATTACTCCCTGCCTTCGCTAGGGCGCCTGGGCAGCACCGCCGCTCAATGCTTGCTCCTCGGCACCGCCTTTGAGAGGAATTGGACGAAGATAGGAGAGGCACAGGACAATTGTTCCCCACGGAAGCCTGAACGTCGCTCAGAAAGCGATTTCTTCCTTATTTCTTGACCTTTGGTGTTTTTCTAGAGTCTTGCCATGTAACATTTCCCTGCAGAGAGACAAAGAAACCGAAGATACTCGTATCGCTTAGGCGCGGGTTGATAAGGCAAGACTAAAAACAGGGTCAACGATCCTGCCCGTCGGCCAACCACAATCTGTAATCTCCTAGATCGGACACGCCACACCAGGTGTATAAGTATACTCTAAGTACGGAGTACTTGGGGGGTAGAAGAAAGTCTCTACCCAGCAACCATGCACTCGCTTGTGCGTTGCTAGGCCAAGACTTACCCCTACACCCTAGGTACAAGTACAACATACAAGTATAGTACATTTCCCTTTCATTGCTGGGGGAATATTTCGGACGTGGCTTGCGTACTCTACCCATGCGAAATATGTCAAACACTACGGAGAAGACTGTGGAGTGCCTTGTGCGCTAGGACAGACGGGAAAGTTGGAGGCTCGGTCGACGCACATTCCTTTTGACCGCCAAACGGCTTGAATGACGCGTCACCTCTCCCTTTTTCACACTCCATGCTCCGTGCAATTGTCTCGTGCCAGGGTTGCAATTCTCCTTGTGGCACACGGTTGGAGTTGAAGGAAATTCCCTCCTCCCCTCCACTCCACACTAATCCTAAACAGGTTCAGCCGCGCGGATGGCCCAACTGAACAAAGACCAGTTGTGTTGTACCTTGCAGATCATACGCATACAGAGCGGGCATGATCGCATCCGTGGCTTTGCGCCAAGCACCGATGAATTACACCGGTGAGAGATCCTGAAGGAATTTTGAATTTTGAATTTTTGAATTTTTTTTGGCATTTACTACAGTAGGGCCTGAGCAAGTTATGACGACGATCAATCAGATCTTGATAATTAACGCAAAACCACCTTGTTGCTCCGGAAAGCTAGCCAATTTCTCTACTCGGCCATGTGCAGGTTTTAGAGAGAGAAGGCTGACGCGTTCTCTTTACCGTATTTGTGCTTTAGCTAGCTGTTGCGGTGAGCCGTCAGTTCCCGGATATGTGTGCCGAGTTCGACATTGTGTTTTGTGTTCCCAAGGAACGTTCCGCTACGGCGTTCTCTGGAGTAATTGGCGTCGCATATTTGGTCCTGTGAGCGAAGGAGGGGAGTGGATTTCGCGGATACGGAGTGGAAAGACACAAATCTGAATCCAGCTTGCCCATATTAGGCTGAGCTAAGCATAGTAGTATGGCGTCATTAAGCATTCCCTTTCCGTTGTTTACGGCCGGGAGGTGCGTCCGTCTTACGCGTTGTCTCAATCTGTTGCTCCAAGGCCCTGATATCCTTCTGATGATTAAGATACTCTAGTGTTTATACGTTATTCTCACAGGTCATAATTAATTATTTCTGCTCTCAGAGTACCTTGTACTCGGGCTCGATCGCGCGTCATCTAGATTACCAGAAACCATTCTCATAAACTCGACTTGATATCGTCCCCACTTTTACCCTCACGCTCCAGCTGCTCATTCAATGGCGTTTTTACCGCCATATGTTCCTTCGGCGTCGGTACGTTGACTTTATGATGCTCGACCGTCGCATACACTTTTTTCCCATCTACAGAAGTCATTTCACCTTTGATCAAGGCCATTGTCCGACCAATTTGGACGACATGCGAGTTAACGTGGATAGTAGTACCTGAATGGTTCTCTATCAGCGAGGGTTGTCCCCCGGAGTGGTATAGGCGAAATGATACATACCGACGGGAACGGCCTTCAGATAGGAGATATTCAGAGTTCTTGTGACGCCTCCCAGGAAACTGATGGGAGGGGTTAGCACCAGACCCGAAGCAACTCAGACCCAGTGACGTGGAGGACTGGGACGAAAGCATTGCCATACTCCCAATATCCTGGCTTTGCCAGTGGACCCAGTGCAATTGTTGTGAACATATCTAGCCATTAGAGTACCCAGTCAACACCATACACGACATGGCGACGATTGCTTTCAGGGCAGTGAACATAGGAACGAACATACCGAAGATCACACCAGCAGCGCCTCCGTGCATAACGCCTGCAAAGAAGCAACTGTCAACATAAGACACACCGAAGGAAATACACACAGCAAGGCGATGATACCATTCATATTTGTATATGGCTCTGTGATGGTCAATTCCGTCACCGTTGAACCATCCTCCCGGGCATCCAGGAGCTTGGCGTCCCGCATTAATCGTATATCAAACCCCTACACGACAGAACAAAACTTAGAACGGGGTCTTTGAAGATTAGAGAACCATTTATTTTGCTAAAAATTAAATCAAATCAATTGGGAACAGACATTGTAATTCTTCTGCTTTGCTAGTATGAAATATCTACCGCAGCATTACATTAGCCACCGTAGACACCCAATGGGCGTGGAAATGCATCTCTAACCGGTCGAAGATATCTTGTACCGCAGCCATCGCCCGGGTCTTTCCCTTGTTGGCCGCCATTGGTCGTAGGGGATTATTGAAGATATCCCCAATCGAACTGCTTCCTTCTCCGGTATCCCTAAGCCAGATTTAGAAACCGCTCCTTCTGTGACTGCCAAGGAACGACGATTGCTGGATCTGCAGGTGTGCGTACCACTAACTACCCCACACAGGCATGCGAAAGCTAGACCTTACACACAGAAAACCTGTTGTCAGGAGCAATTTATCCCGTCGCAAGGATTTCGCGGTCCAGCGTGTGTGGTGTTTGTTTGTGGGTGAGCGGAAAAGAAGGTTATGCCGCCCTGTTTTTAAGTGTCTTCTCATGGTTTTACGCTGTTCGCATCACTTCATTCTGCCAAGGTCCATGCCACTATACGCGCGTAGTGTCGATTCAGCACTAAGAATTTGAACCATGTTTGTGCTTTTAGGATTCCGTCGCTGGGGCAAAGATCTCTGTCCACATGCACGAATGTTTTACGTTCGGAAAGCCACTTCAAATTTCATTCTTACCTATGTATATTGTACCTTCGTTATTATGACTTCAGCCCCCCCAGAAGTTCTACCAACTCGCCTAGTCTGCTTCCCATAACATCGGCCTTGTTAGTGTAGTGACCCGAAATGAGGGACTTCAATGAGTAACCTAAACTACCATTTATTTAACCTTGCTGACTTCCATAATGTAAAGCACGCTGTATCTCTAACTTTATTCAAAGTCCAATATCTACATATTATTGGGAGTATATTCCACATCTGCGCCTTCGGGACGGCTTCATAATAGTAAGCTCCCCATACAATGAACAGGGCATTCTCTGTCAAGTGCCGCGACTCTGGGTGATGTACAGGCATTCAGGATACTTCACGAACACGAACCCTTAACTATGCTACATGTACAAAAGCACTCTATGACTGTAGCGTTTTTATATCTTCCGAGCCGTCTCTTTCTCCCTTGGGCTGTCCAATTCTATTAAAAACTTACTCGGCATCCTTCAGAAATTCATTGAAATATCGCTGTAGGATCCTTGTGGGTGGGGCTTTTAACACCTGGGACACAGTGTAATGCCACTGTGTCTTCTGGGTTTTTTTCGGGTTGCCTCCCTGTGCACATTTCACTTCTACGACGCATTGGGACGTATAATCAACGAACGTTGAAGTTTTCCATATTTCTCTATAGTGTAAGGATGTGGTTGTTGAATAGTCTGACTATTGGTGTATAATCTCCAGCTTACGACCGGCAAGCAAGCCCCTTGCCACAGATTAAACATTAAAAGCAAATGTAACACCCCCATTGACTGAACACCCCCGAGGTGCGTAACGGGCACAAGGTGAGACCGTGATTACTGTGAACGCTATGCGAGCACGAGGCAAACCCTAGGTCGTCATCTTATCGTTTTCATACCGAAGCTGAGCGGACGCGGCGTTAGTTTCGGTTTCAATTGCCTTAGAGCCATTGGCCCCAGTAGCAACAACTCCACTGGTAGCGCTAGTATCCATGGCCTCCCCACCACCTCTAGAACGAGCAGCGAAAGATCCCTTATCTTTATCGTCGAAAAAGAGCTTCTCGTGTTCAGGATCAGTCATTACAATATCCTCGCTGGTAGGTGGCTCCTTAGGACCAGCATTGATTGAAACTCTACGAGCTATCTGACCATTCGGACCAACTGCAGAAGCTGGGATAGGCTTCATTGTTGGCAGGGTGCGAGCGAGTTCCGAGGTGAAAGTGGCCAAGCGGGGATCTCGACTTGGTGCCACCTCTTTGGGGGTATGAGTCGCCGTTGCGATCCTAGGGTCGGCGATTGCATTTGGCTGGCTGGTTTGAATAGCGTTGGAGCTGGCCTGAACAGTGGCAGGCGCCAATTCTGGGTTTTGAGTTTTGCGAGCGAGTCTCGGATCTCTGCTTGGGGATCTCTCTTTAGCGCCAACAGCTAGCACTGACTTTCTAGGATCAGACGTAGGGGCTTCTTTCTGAGAATTCGACGTAAAAGAAGTCTTTCTCATAGTAGGGGAACCCGGAGAGGTTGAAGAAATAGGAGTAGGAGTATTCTTTGGATCAATAGTTGCCTTAGGATCGAGTGTTACACGTCCGCTGCCAGCCCTGGCAAACTCGGGTTCTTCTTCCGCACATTCACTGCTTGGTGGCGTTACAGCAACATTATTCCGTATCAAGGCCTCGCGCAAAACGTTGAGAGATTGTTCGGTATGAAGCTCGTAAGCGGCGACCTTCTTCGCAGTATCCGTCATAAGATTCCAGTAGCGAACAGAAGTAGTTCCGTTCTCTTTCGAATTATGGTCTTTCGGGAGTTGGAATGGCTTAGGCACGTCACCGGGCTCTGTTTTCGCCTCAATTGCTGCTTGAATAGTCCGAGCCCACTTATCCGCGGTCTCTCTATCGTAAGACTCACACTCTCTATCGATCTCAAGTTTCTTTTCCAGTGCGAGCTGGAGGATGCTTTGGCTATAATGTGCGAATAAGCTACGCGGTCCTGTAGATTGGAATAGATGGCTAAGGATTTGGCATACCGAACTTCAGCCATATGTTTCTTAGTGTGTTCGTATTTGAGCTTGAGCTTTTCGATTCTGCTCATTTGGAGGAATGCCCCGATGCCACCAGGCGGAAGTCTTTCAGCCAAATCAGCTCACACTCACGCTACCGCAATTTCAAGTAGAGAGGGAAAGTGGTACAGACTCTGGCATAGTACCGGCCATGGCGCGGAACATGTTGACCGAATCCTTGTTCTTCGGCATGTTGAGCTGATTGTCGCAGCGAGAAGGATGTTGCGATGTTGTGGTGGAGGTGACTTACTGGATCACGATCAACATCAGACGGCCGTTCTGGCGTGAACGGCGCGCTCGAGCTACTGGGGCTGGCTAGGCCCTCCGATCCCGCGATTCTGAGGGCTGCCATTCCGGCGTCGATAGGTGAATGAGCGTTGTCTATCTTGTCGCCAGGCATGACGGGCAGCTTGAGGAATTTTTACCCCCGACGATTGTTTGGTAACCGACTCGCGCTATCGATAACAAGACACGTCACGTGCAGCAAATCGCGTCTTCACGTGCATGTACGTTGTAGCCACGGCAGGGCATGCACTGAGTATCGCTTTGGTAATCCCATTGATTTGGCACTTCTTATAAACATCTGTGCTAATTTACACGTAAACGATCGATAGAACAAGACAGCGGCAGACAAACAAGAATGTGCAAAAGCTTTACCCAAAGAAAAAGAGATCGGCATTGCCAGGTAACGCTCGTTGAGGAACCAACCCACCAGGGAATACGCAAATTGGAGATACTGATGGTAAAGCTTGCTGCCACCGTCATGCTTTTGCAAACCAACGCGAACGATGCGTGTCCCTGAAAAGCACACAAAATGACTTTGTAGGAATGAGCCGGATAACAGTAGTGTTCGAATTCGATCATCCTTGTTCCCAGGTATATCTTGACGTCCATACCCACTTTGCTTTTCTTCCGTGCCACCACAGCCACAAACTCGATTCCCCATCACTATACCTTCAAGATGCGGCAACAGCAATAGCCTGAAGAGGAGCACGTTCCGCTCTACCGAGGATCTCAAACGGCGAACGGCGTACAATGCCTCCAGTGGTGGGAAGACGGGTAGACTGCATCAGGAACTGATCAACATCTCTGGCACATTGCCGCCCTTCGTTGATACCCCTAAGACGATATTAGTATTAAAAAGGGGTCAGTTTGATGTGTAGGGGCTGCTTACCAAACGATGAGAGACTGACCACGACGGCAGTCACCAGCCGCAAATACACCGGGCATAGAGGTGTTGTATTGTCCAGGAGGCGTCCTAATATTTTTCCGGGCATCCTTCTCGATTTCGTTGCCTAAGAGACGATCTTCAGGACCCAAGAATCCCATAGACAGAAGGACAAGGTCAGCTGGGAAATATTGCTCGCTTCCTTCAACCTGTTTCATGTCCCAACCCCCGTGCGGCGCCTTGGTCCACTCAACACGAACAGTGTTTATACCCTTGACGTGGCCTTTACCATCGCTGACGAACTCCTTTGACATGACGCAGAACTCTCGAGGATCTTTTCCATGGTGCGTCTTCACCTCAGAGTGGCCGTAGTCAATGCGGTAGATACGAGGCCATTGTGGCCAAGGGTTATCACGGGCACGTTCCGGCGGTGGCTGTGGCAGTAATTCGAAGTTAGTGACCGACTTCGCACCATGCCGAACTGAAGTTCCAATGCAGTCATTTCCAGTGTCACCACCTCCAATAACTACTACATGCTTGTCTTTGGCAGAAATATAATTCCCATCTTCTAGGCCAGAGTCCAACAAGGACTTCGTGTTGCGGTGCAAGAACTGCATTGCGAAGTGGATGCCATCCAGGTTCCGGTTGGGAATTGGCAAGTCTCTCGGAAGGGTAGCTCCAGTAGCTATAATAACCGCATCATTCCCATCACGGAGTTCCTGGAGTTGTATGTCCTTTCCAACCTGCACGCCAGGAACAAATTTGACACCTTCTGCGGCCATGAAGTCAACTCGGCGCTGGACGATGGACTTGTCCAGCTTCATGTTCGGGATGCCGTACATCAGTAGGCCGCCAATACGGTCAGCACGTTCATAGACTGTCACATTGTGCCCGGCCTTGTTGAGCTGATCGGCGGCAGCAAGACCCGCCGGACCAGAGCCAATAATTGCGACGTGGCGACCAGTACGCTCAGGGGGCGGAGTGGGCACCATCCAGCCCATCTCAAAACCACGATCAATGATAGCACATTCAATGGACTTGATACCAACAGGGTCTTCGTTAATGCCTAGTACGCATGCACCTTCGCATGGCGCGGGACAGACTCGCCCGGTGAACTCAGGGAAGTTGTTTGTCATGAGCAATCGGTTGAGTGCGTCCTTCCATTGGTTTTGGAACACGAGTTCATTCCACTTGGGAATAATGTTGCTAATTGGGCAACCGGTATCGGACTGACAGAAGGGTACACCGCAATCCATGCACCGCGCTGATTGGTATTTCAGCTCATCTTCATCTAATCTCTTGGATAGCTCCGCCCAATCGCGGGTTCTTGTCATTGGGTTCCGATATTTCTCGCTCCGGCGTTGGTACTTCATGAATCCTCTCGTCTTATCCAGGACCAATGCAGACCGTTTCTTCTCCGCTTTAGCATTTCCTACGCTCTCCTCGATATCGAGCATGTCGTTTTTCTTGGCCGAGGCTTCTTTAGCGTGCTCATGCTTTTTAGTCTTCTCATGTTCTTCCCGAACAGGATTCCCCGCGAGTAAAGAAAGTGGGAATTCTGCCTTCTTTGCAAGCTCAGCCTTAGCTGCCTCTTCAGCCAGCACCCGTTTATAGTCAGTTGGTAGGATTTTCACAAAGCGAGGAAGCGCACGGGTAAAATCCAGGAGAATGCGGGCAGCCAATTCAGATCCGGTATAATGATGATGGTCTTCGATTAAACCTCGAACAAAAGCGATCTCAGTCGGGTCGTTGAGGCCAGAGAGCTCTACCATCTCCATGTTGACTTTGGATACAAAATCTTGCGTCATATCCAAGACATAAGCGATACCTCCAGACATGCCTGCAGCGAAATTACGGCCGGTAGACCCAAGAACTATGACTCGGCCACCAGTCATGTATTCGCATCCGTGGTCACCGACACCTTCAACGACAGCAGTTGCCCCAGAGTTACGCACAGCGAATCGTTCCGCAGCGACACCACGGAAGAAGCAAGAACCACTTGTCGCACCATACAGACACACATTGCCAATGAGAATATTCTCCTCTGCTCTGAACACTGCATTCCTCGGTGGATAAACGATGATACGGCCACCAGACAATCCTTTTCCAACATAATCGTTCGCATCACCCTCCAATTCCAGTGTTACACCTGGGGCGAGGAAGGCACCGAATGATTGCCCAGCAGACCCTTTAATATTCGTATGAATAGTGTCTTGAGGTAAGCCAGTCTCGCCAAACTTCTTGCTAATTTGATATGAGAGAGTTGCACCAAGGGTCCGGTCCGTATTAAGAATGTCACATTCAATGCGGGTCGGTATGCCTTTCTCCAAGGTCAACTCGGATTCCGCAATAAGCTTGTTGTCAAGTCGGACATGCAATCGATGATCCTGCTTGCGGACATTGTATGTAGCCACGCCCGGCCGAAGGGAATGTGCGGGCGTCAAAATGAGAGACAAGTCAATGTTCTCGGTCTTCGGAGTCCTCAAGTCATTACGGACTCGTAAAACTTCTGAGTGGCCTACCATCTCATTGATAGTTCTGAACCCGAGTTTAGCCATAATCGCACGGAGCTCGTTTGAGACGTAATAGAAGAAATTAATGACATGTTCCGGTGTGCCAGTGAACTTCTTTCGCAGCTCTGGATCCTGTGTCGCGATACCGACTGGGCACGTATTCAAGTGGCATTTACGCATCATAATGCATCCCATGGCTATCAGAGGTGTTGTCGCAAAGCCCCATTCCTCAGCTCCAAGCAAACAGGCGATGGCAACATCTCGGCCTGTTCTAATCTGACCATCAGTTTGCACAACAACACGTCCACGAAGGTCATTCAGAACTAAGGTCTGGTGGGTTTCTGCAAGACCTAATTCCCAAGGTAACCCGGCGTATTTGATCCCAGTCCACCTAGAAGCGCCTGTACCACCGTCGTGCCCAGAGATAAGAATATGATCAGCCTTGGCTTTGGCCACGCCGGAGGCAACGATACCAACACCTGTCTCCGACACTAACTTCACGGAGACACGAGCGCGAGGGTTTGCACACTTCAAATCGTAGATCAGTTGTTTCAGATCTTCGATTGAGTAAATGTCGTGATGCGGCGGGGGTGATATAAGCCCTACGCCTGGAGTGGAATGTCGGGTCCGAGCAATTGACTTCGATACCTTGTGACCAGGAAGTTCGCCGCCTTCACCGGGCTTAGCCCCTTGAGCCATCTTGATCTGAAGCTCGTCAGAATCAGCGAGGTAGTTAGAAGTAACACCAAAACGCCCGGAAGCGACTTGCTTGATAGCAGATCGCATTGTGTCTCCGTTCTCTAGCCTTAAGCTCCGCTCTGGATCTTCTCCGCCTTCTCCAGTGTTTGACCTGCCGCCTAGACGGTTCATTGCCACAGCAAGAGTAGAATGTGACTCCATAGAGATAGAGCCATAAGACATGGCGCCAGTGCAGAACCGTCTAACGATCTCAGTCCATGGCTCAACTTGATCAATAGGCACCGGTGTGCATTCCTCGAAATTGAAATCTAGCAAACCACGGAGAGTGCAGTTCTTGATCTGTTCGTACTCAGATAGCGAATACGCTTCGTAAGACTTGTCATTTTTGGTACGGACAGCGTCCTGAATGTTGGCAATGCTGACAGGGTCATTGACGTGTGCTTCTCCGCCATCTCTCCAATGATATTCTCCAGACTCGGGTAGTCCGGGAATAGTGATCATGTGCCTCGTCGGATACCCCTTTTCGTGGAAGGCAAATGCATCTTGGGCAAGGAGTTCGAACGTCATCCCCTTGATCCGTGTTGCAGTGCCTGTAAAGCACCTATCCACCACGGTGTCGTCGACTCCGAGGGCTTCAAAGATTTGTGCGCCCTTGTAACTCTGTAGAGTGGAAATACCCATCTTACTCATGACCTTCAAGATTCCACCATCACAAGAATATTTATAGTTATTGATGACAGTTTCGTCAGACAGCTCACGCTTGATGAGCTTCTCATGGTTCATCTTGAGGATACACTCCATGGCAAGGTATGGACAAATGGCATCTGCACCATAACCTACCAGGACACACATATGGTGGACCTCTCTAGCCTCGGCCGTTTCTATTACCAAAGCGACCTTTGACCGCCATTTGTTACGGACCAAATGGTGATGGACGAGACCGCAGGCAAGCAGGGCTGAAACGGCGACGCGTTCAGCAGAAGTTGCGCAGTCTGACAGAATAAGGATTTTATCATCATCATTGATACCCTCGCTTGCCATATCGCATATACGGTCAAGGGCGCCCAAATATCCAGGGACACCCTCAGATTTGGGGAAAGTAATGTCGATTGTCTTGATGGTCCATGTAGGGTGTAATTGCGTCATGCTCTTAATTGATTGGAACTCGTCAATTGAGAGGACCGGCGAAGGCAATAGTAGACGGTGGCATTGTGAAGGGTCCATTTCAAGGACGTTACCCTGAGGTCCGACATAGCATTCTAGCGACATAACTATGGCTTCACGTATAGGATCGATAGGCGGGTTCGTTACCTGTGCAAACAGCTGACGGAAATATTCGTAAAGTAGACGAGGCTGCTGAGCTAAACAAGCAAGGGGAGCATCGTTGCCCATAGAACCCAGAGCTTCTTTAGAGTCTGCGGCCTATACGCGTGTCAGCGACCGACTCAGTCACAGACAACTCAGGTGCACCCACCATTGGACCCAGTAGCAAGCTAACTTGTTCAAAAGAATAACCAAATGCCAACAGGCGAGGGTCATCCTGTAGGCGGGACCCCTCAACTTTGTATGAAAGATCCACGCCTGCAGCCTTGAGTTGATCATAAACGCCAGGAAGCGTGAGCAACTGTGAATCAATCCAAGTCTTGAAGTCATGTCGACTTGAGACGGTCAGCTTGAGCTCCTTGTCATCTACAATCCGCCCAGCCACAGTGTCAACCAAGAGCATCTTCCCAGGCTGAAGTCTGCCTTTCTGGACGATGTGCTCTGGATCAATAGAGATCGTCCCAACTTCAGATGCGCAAATAATGCGGTCGTCATCTGTGACATAGAATCGGCAGGGTCGAAGGCCGTTTCGATCCAAGTTTGCCCCGCAATACCGCCCATCAGCAAAGGTGAAAAGTGCAGGACCGTCCCACGGTTCCATTACACACGCCGCCCATTCGTAGAATGCAGCCTTTTCAGGCTCCATTGCCACGTTGTCTTGCCAGGCTTCAGGTATCATGAGCATCACTGCTTCAGGAAGTGAGAGGACTCCATTGATAACCAAAAGCTCCAAAACATTATCAAATGCAGCAGAGTCAGACCCCCCATCTTCCACGATAGGATAAAGCAGGTCCAGGTCATCCCCAAACAATGCGGATCTCATGACGCCTTCGCGGGCCCGCATCCAATTCTTATTGCCCCTCAAGGTGTTAATTTCACCTAGCAATCACATCAGCTATGTTGTGCCATTCACGAATTTACGGAAGGATTTACCGTTATGGGCCGCCCACCGAAGGGGTTGTGCCCGGTCCCAACTCGGGAAAGTGTTTGTAGAGAATCGAGAGTGCACCAAGGCAAAATGTGCTTCAAAATCAACAGAAAGCAAATCGTAGTAATAGTTATAGACTTGAACGGGTGCTAATTGGCCCTTGTACACAATATTTTTATTACTGAGAGAACAAATATAAAACCAATTGTGCAAGCCAATCATATGGGTACTCCGCTTCCGCAGCATGTACAATTGCCGCTCGAAAAGCTTCTCATCAAACGCATCTGGGTCGGTCGTTAACAGCTCATTGCCACTGCCATAGGCAGTTTCGAGAACGACAAATGGCTGTAGAACCCACGGTTCACGGGATAGAGCCGCAGGACCAAGGAGAGTGGAGTCGCGAGGGACCTCCCTCCACCCAAGAACGCGAAGGTTAAGGGTCTCGGCAATCTGTTCGAAGGTGGCTTTGGACTCGGCCAGGACATCTTCATCCGGCTTGAAGAACAAATTCCCCACGGCATATTGACCTTGAGGTGGAAGTTTGAAGTCTGATTCACGCTCAAAGTTTTTGAGGAAAAACTTGTGCGGTATGGAAGTCATGACACCAGCTCCATCCCCATCACGCGCGTCAGAGCCCACCGCCCCGCGATGGGTCATGTTGCAAAGAAGATTACGAGCTACAGAATGTTAGCCACGCTCTTTCTCGGTTCGGACGAAGGGAAGGCGTACCATCGCTCACGATTTTATGGCTGGCTTTGCCCTTGATATGGCTATTTAACACGTGAGTTGATAGGGCATTCAGGAATGCAGTGCGGAACTCTCTTTAACAACTTACGCAGCAAAGCCGACACCACAGGCATCTTTCTCTAGTTCAGGGTCGTAAAGGCCCTGCTTTAAGGGCAGAGCGCCGGCCCACGACCGGTTCTCTAGCGTGTTCTGATACTCGTAGACGCTCGTCTGCTGCTCTCCTTCGATTATTTGTTCGGTGAAATCCTCGACAGGTCGACCCATCCTATGGACGGTCGAGGACTACAAAACACCTGCCTGCTGTTCGTGTACGTTCGACTAAACGAGTTGTTACAGTTCGCCACCAATTTTTTGATAAAATATAGCTCTAAAGGACCGGAGCCAGTTTAGTTACAGTGGCTGAGGGTAGGCAAAGGATGGTGGAATGGTGGAGTGGGAAGAAAGTCTGGAGTTGAAAAGAGATCAGACTGTAGGCGGGGTTTGGCAGAAGCGACTTCACTGGGGTGGCAAAGTGCGAATGTGTGAATGATGTGATGGACTCCTCGGAGCCTGGGCTTGCGGGGGTTCAATATGCGTTACTGGGTATGGATCGCCTTAGTGCAGGACCCTTTGCGGGTGTGGGCAACTGGACAAAGTGTAGGGTTCGTGCGGTTCCGAATGCTGGGTGATAGTCGCACAAATGTTTATGTTAGTCGAACGATAAGGAAGAACTCCTCCAATCAGAACGCATGCAATTGCAGCGAAAAGGCGAGCCACGGAATTTGAGTTGGTGTTCTCGCCAACGGTTGCTTGCACAATCCGGAACGGTTCACCACTGGCGACGTACCTGCTTGCTATGCCGATGCTATCGTCGCACACGAGACACAGACCCGGTCCCAACCTGTCGATAGAGGAGGGAAGAGGGTGAGAATGGTGGGAAGGGTTCGCGGCTGCTTAAGAAGGCTGTCGAGGAGGGTACGAGTGACTAACCAGGCGAGTGATACGTTGCTCGATTGCCGTTTCTTTTTGCGTCGCTCTGATAGAATGGCAACATAGGAAAAGCAACGAGCATCTCACAGTAGGCTCCAGTGTGCCAGACGGCCTATGATGTCCCCAGGGCACACTGGAGCGGGGCACCTGCCACTTTTACCAGGCAATGCTTTCCTGCCTGCCTTGCCTGCCTCACTGCTTATTCTCCACATTAATCTAAGGGCTTGCATCATTGGGATTGCGCATGCCCGCACTGCCAGATGAAGCTGTCGGGTACGGCCGCACGGAGCACAATGCCAAGACCCCCCCCCACGTAAATGAGGTCAAAGGCTGCTGTGAAACCCTTTTTTTGTAATCCGATG
This sequence comes from Nothomitra cinnamomea, assembly GCA_022345685.2. Classification (NCBI taxonomy): domain Eukaryota; kingdom Fungi; phylum Ascomycota; class Geoglossomycetes; genus Nothomitra; species Nothomitra cinnamomea. The sequence continues at coordinate 132,175 of JAJDMX020000018.1, read as the reverse complement.
TCGGCGAGCGGAGAAGCTGGTGCAGGGCCGCATGCACGACAAAACCCCACCATGCAAGCCTCAAAAGACCAAGCGCTACTGCGAAGAGCCGCACTCGACCATTTGCATTTATTGGTCGAGCCCCGCGCCTCAACTTTCGTGCGGTCATACGCTCTTGTCAAACTGGACTCGGCCTGGCATTATCTCGAGTACTTATGCAGCGCGAGACGCCATTCCCAAAACCTCGAAGCTCGATCCCTTGTCAACATATCTACTCTATACAGCATGTCAACCCAACGCCTGTTGAAGGCTGTCGCATGCAGGTGTCAGTTGGATTCTCATTACGAAAGAGCAATCTCAAAATTCCTTTCCTAGAACCCGCCAAGTTCGGACTTGCGGCAGTATACCTCGTGGCTTCGGGAGAAAACGCGGGATCGTCTTCCGATGTTAATTGTCGAAGTTTCAAGAGATCGCTGTGTGCATAAAACATTTTTGACCGCCTCAGTCGGTATCACCACCACATCAATGACACACTTTAAAGGCCAGCAATGCAGCACGATGCGGTGAAGATGTGGAATGTCGCAGTTCCACAGCAGTCACAGTTCCGATATCGCACGATCGAGAACCAAGCCGTCTACTTTCCACCAAAAGATTTAATGCGCCTGCCTTAGCTTCGAAAAATTTCGACCTGAAAGTTCGAGCTCTCCGGGAAGGTTTGGGATGGCGTCGATTCACACGAACGAGAAATTTACCCGACGCCATCCGCTCCGTCACTTTTTTTCGAAATTAGATTTACGATTACCCGGGGGAATGAAGGGCTGCCCCGGCCGAAGCACCACATGCTTAGAGGCTCAGAACCTGCCATGACACATTCATTCAAAGGCCTTCACTTCCAGCACGGACCGGTTGGGAGCGCAGAAGAATCACGGCGTCTTATCTCCAGCAGAACACACTCTTCGCGCCAGAAGGGTATCGGCAGTGGTATATTGCATAGACGAGACCACTTATCAAATTCAGATACGTTTCAGGTTTAGAGGCTCTTCTGGCGACAATCGTAACCGCCTTCACCTACGCAGTGTTTCCACTTTGGAATTTTTGCGTTGCGCTTTGGTATTTGTTGCGCTCTAACGAACAGCGGGTCTTCACAATTCTCCAGACTCGAGTCTTCCCGAAAAGACCCATTTTGGGGCTTTCCAGTGTTCCCTTCATTAATATGACTTAGTGTCTGTGCTTCAGTCACCCAGGCGCTCCTGCCACTGCCCGTTGATCTTCTTCAAGACTTCTTCGTCTCTTGGCGATTATATTGCTCACATTCTGGACGACAGTGTACAAGCGGGCATTGGTGACCCCCTTTGGAAGCAGGAAGCCGTCGGGTCTGTAGTTCTACGACTGGAGGCATCAGACGTCGTATGGCGTTGCAGAGATAGTCGCAGACGGACTGAGCCCTACTCGACGGATTCCGGTATCTTGGATTCCGTCGTTTTTGGACCGATTCAGCCTTGCCACTAACCCGGTTTAACAAATACGGTAGGTCATAGTAAGTCAAGTGTCGAGAGAAATTAATATTTGGAAGGTCCAGGGCCTACCGGTAGTATTACGGCGGTATTGCGGGCTGATATGGCTGCTGGTTGTCGCTTCGGTTTTGATCCGACAAATAAACTCCATCTACTGAGTACCACTGAAATTATTTCCCACGACTACTCTATACATGCTACCGTGGTCAGCAATATCCTTCATAGACTCCGATGATAACATTGAGCTGATAGTGAAAATTCGAGATATTCTATGCAGCTGCGCTGCGATAGAAAGACCATATTCCTTCCCCGCGTAACCGTGATGCCAAGTTAGTATGGCTCCTTGGTTTTTTTTTTTGTGCCCCGGAAAGTGTGGAATCACCAGGCCCGGAAGCGCAGTACCAACTAGAATAGCTTGAAATCATTCCCTAGCGCACTTTAGCGCAATGCGAGTTTATTTTTGGAATAGGGACTCTATTTTTCTCAGATATTTAATTAACCTCGCGTTTTGAGGATATATTGCTAGGAATTCAGCACGTGGTAATTGCCTTAGCTGCCTCTTACTAGACTAGCATTCGTTACTCTTGAATTTTCTCTCGAAACCACTCCTAACAACCATCTCCGTCCTAGGAAAATGTAGATGAACTCATATTTTATTGTTGTAGCACACATGTGTACGTTAGGACAACTATCTGACCTAACCGCTCGTTTTGCATTTCGTGAACAGAAAATGCTGTACTCCGTACTTAGGCAAGAAAAGGATTCACGTGAAAAGTTGGCAGAGAGTGGGCTGTAAACAAACTGCTTATCTCGGGAGCGGGGCTAACCGGAAACGGCACGCGAACGTCATCTTGGAGCGGCATGGAAGCTTCTATGATAACAAACGAAAATTCATCTTTTCACTGAAATTGACCCAGAATATGAGATTAGAAAGCTGTTTGTAGTGTAAGCAGCAGAGTAGATAGGCGAGGCTAAAGCAGTAATTTATGACTGGTTGGTGTTCGGTACCGAAGCTTTGCGAAGAAACTGGTTGTGCCTAGAAGTATCTAGTCGGCCGTGGAATGGGGAAGTCGGTAGAACTGCATGGAAATATTTCGGGAACGGCCCCAAGCTTTTAAACCACATTCACCCGCCGACAACCTTCTTTCTTTCTACATTTCACACTTCACTCACAACACGAACGAATTCCTTTGATCAGACAACGTCTGAGCTAGTTATTTCCCCTCACGAGTCAACTAATACCTCACTTTTACACCTTCAAACTCGTTTTCATTATGGCACCAGGTAAGTTTGCTGCAGGTCAAATGAAACTCAATCGTGACATACACGATGCTGACACGGACGGAACTTTAGCTATTGGAATCGATCTTGGAACGACGTACTCGTGCGTCGGTGTCTTCCGCGATGATCGAATCGAGATCATTGCCAACGATCAAGGCAATCGTACTACACCGTCGTTTGTAGCATTCACCGATACCGAGCGTTTGATCGGCGATGCCGCAAAGAATCAAGTCGCCATGAATCCTACCAACACTGTTTTCGACGCCAAACGTCTCATTGGACGCAAGTTTGCCGACCCAGAGGTGCAAGCAGATATGAAGCACTTCCCATTCAAGGTCATCGACAAGGGCGGCAAGCCTGTTGTTCAAATCGAGTTCAAGGGCGAGACCAAGACCTTTACGCCTGAGGAAATCTCGTCTATGGTTTTGACCAAGATGAGAGAGACAGCCGAGGCCTATCTTGGTGGAACTGTTAACAATGCCGTTGTTACCGTTCCTGCTTATTTCAATGACTCTCAGCGTCAAGCAACCAAGGATGCCGGTTTGATTGCCGGTCTCAACGTTCTCCGAATCATCAACGAGCCTACCGCGGCTGCCATCGCCTATGGTCTCGATAAGAAGGCCGAGGGTGAACGCAACGTTCTCATCTTCGATCTCGGTGGCGGCACTTTCGATGTTTCTCTCCTCACTATTGAAGAGGGTATCTTCGAGGTCAAGTCTACTGCTGGTGATACTCACTTGGGTGGTGAGGACTTCGACAACCGTTTGGTTAACCACTTCGTCAATGAATTCAAGCGTAAGCACAAGAAGGATTTGACTAGCAACGCTCGTGCTCTCCGTCGCCTACGCACTGCCTGCGAGCGGGCGAAGCGTACTCTCTCATCCTCTGCTCAAACCTCCATCGAGATCGACTCTCTCTATGAGGGTATTGATTTCTACACCTCTATCACCCGTGCTCGTTTCGAAGAGCTGTGCCAGGATCTCTTCCGTTCTACCATGGATCCTGTTGAGCGTGTCCTGAGAGATGCTAAGATCGACAAGTCTTCTGTTCACGAGATCGTCCTGGTTGGTGGTTCCACTCGTATTCCGAAGATCCAGAAGCTTGTCTCCGACTTCTTCAACGGCAAGGAGCCCAACAAATCCATCAATCCTGATGAGGCTGTTGCATACGGTGCTGCCGTCCAGGCGGCCATTCTCTCTGGTGATACCTCTTCCAAGTCGACCAACGAAATCCTCCTCCTCGATGTCGCGCCCCTTTCTCTCGGTATTGAGACCGCTGGAGGTGTCATGACCCCTCTCATCAAGCGTAATACTACCATCCCCACCAAGAAATCCGAAGTTTTCTCGACCTTCTCCGATAACCAACCTGGTGTGCTCATTCAAGTTTTCGAAGGTGAACGTGCTCGCACCAAGGACAACAATCTTCTCGGCAAATTTGAGCTTACTGGAATTCCTCCCGCGCCTCGTGGTGTGCCTCAGATCGAGGTTACCTTCGACATCGACGCTAACGGTATCATGAACGTCTCTGCTCTTGAGAAGGGCACCGGCAAGACCAACAAGATCGTGATTACCAATGACAAGGGTCGTCTATCCAAGGAAGAGATTGAGCGCATGTTGGCTGAGGCCGAGAAGTACAAGGCTGAAGATGAGGCCGAAGCTGGTCGTATTTCTGCTAAGAACGCCCTCGAGTCGTACGCCTACTCTCTCCGAAACACTCTGTCCGACTCCAAGGTCGACGAGAAGCTTGACTCTTCCGATAAGGAGAAGCTCAAGGCCGAGATTGACAAGACTGTAGCTTGGCTCGATGAGAACCAGCAAGCTACCAAGGATGAGTACGAGTCACAACAGAAGGAATTGGAGAGCGTTGCGAATCCTATCATGATGAAGTTCTACGGTGCTGGCGGTGCTGGCGAGGGTGGTCCAGGTGGATTCCCAGGTGCCGGTGGTCCGGGCGGGTTCCCTGGTGCTGGTGGCTTCCCAGGCGCTGGCGCTGGTCATCACGATGACGGCCCGACTGTTGAGGAAGTCGACTAAGCGCTTTTACACCTGCGGTCACCTGTTTCCATTTGAAGGATGGTTGTTTTTCGAGCCTTTATAGATGACACGGCTCTTGTTTTTCCTAATCATCTTCCTCTAGTGGGTCATGCATCTTTCTCGTTTTAACGAAAAGGAATGAATGATGGCGGGAAAAAGCTCTGGTGTTAATTGCTGCATTGTATCCTGTACTTAATGTTACCCCTACGTCCTAGCGATATTGCATCTTTCTGATGCGGGGGGATCTCTGATAGAAATAAAACTTTCAAACAAATTCCTTAGTGCGGTGTCTTTGTGAACAAATAGTTCCGTCAATATAGATGAATGATAGTGTGCCTTTATATGGTACTTCTGTCTCGCCCAATATCTACACTTGCAGCCCGTGAGAGTTGAATTTATAATTACTAGTACAAGACCGAGCAGACATAGATAAGCCCTTGGTCCACAATCAAAGCGCCATCTTCATGCACGGATATCGTAAAATCCTCCAAACCAATCCTCATGAAGTCCCCACTGTCATAGGCCTCTCATCCGCCACAGCATCGGGATCCTCCATAAATGCTCCAACAACCGGCTCCTTCCTAACCTCCCAAACATCCTCACTACTTGGCCCAGTTTTGTACTTCGCCGCCCTCTGTCTGTAGTGCTCCTGGACCATCATGGCTTTCTTCCCCTCAGGCTGACTCTTCGTCCGCATGCAGAACCAGAAGTTACTCCAGTTTTCAGAGCAGTCGCGCATCCCACCGTAGCGGTAGAGATTGGTGAACTGGCCCCCGAGGGATTGGCAGTAGAAGGCTAGGTCGAAGGCTTCCCGGCAGGACATGGTGGTAGGGTATAGAGACTCCGGGGAGATGGCTGCGGCCGTGGGGGGTTGGTCGGAGCCATCTGTTCGGTGTTTCCGGGAGGTGCGAGCTGCGATTGTTTGTTCGGCCTCGAGTTGTTTAAGGAGGTCCCGCAGTTCTTGGTCCGCTTGCTCGTCGCGGGAAAGGGCTGGACGGGGCTCTTCTCGGGGTTGAGGAGCGAAGCTGGTTGTAAGTTCCGTTGACGATTCTTCGGAGGGTCGATTTGGAGGGGCGCCCCCTCCATTTGGCGTTCTCCACCACCATCCCATATTTGTGAATCAAGACGTCGGTTCTATTGTGATTTGCTCGGGCTTCCCTTGAGATCTTGGAGTTTTCTACAAGACGCGATAAAGTTGGCGGCGAGGTTTCACGCACGTGACACAGACGTCACCCAATATGGAAACCTGTAAACGTCGCAAACCATGTTATACTCTGTGGAATGGTTGAGGTTCAATTCTATATAAGACTATGGGACTGCAGGCGCATAGGTGCAATGAATTGCTTCACAAGAACATACCGTGGAGCTTCATCTTTGCCCTCTCGCTCAGCCTTTCCGAGGTCTTATTTCACCAGGAATGGATTCCAGCAAAGGCCGAATCTAGCGGGATGTTTGCAAGGATGGCGATTAGCCAGCACTGAAGCTGGAGAGAATGAGACAGGTCACATATTCCCGGGTCCAAATGAAGGAATATTGTTCTTTGATAGTACGTATACTACGAGGAGTTATATGTCACTGTTTAAGCATCGCAATGTGCTAATACCGCGCTAGACATCTTACCTTTGCGATTGCGAATTGCTCACCGGTTGCCGTGGCATATCGACACATCCCTTATCGAACTCTTGACAAACGTGAATAAGACCGCTGGTGCAGTTACTAATCCTGTCAACATATTAAAGAGGGCTGTACCCGAGGGTACTTCATTTCAAGTCACCGAAGTGCTCCCGAGGCTTAAGGATGGTGGAGCATTTGTCAAATTCTCCCATGCGGAAGGGACAAGCGCAAATGACATTGAGAGGATTGTGAAAGAGTACCTTGAGAAGAATCCAATTAAGCCATGGTTCAACCCTTTCCGACAGGTCAGGGGAGCTTTAGTTCGGGGGCGCCCGTGGTTAGAAGATCTATACCGATTCCCCAGCTCGCGCCTCAAAGTGGAGTTTGTACCTACAACTCCTGAAGGGACGGCTGTCGAGTTATCTCAGGAGACGTTATATAGTCTTTTTAGACGGTACGGCAAGCTGCAGGACATTATACCGCAGCCTACAGATTCAAAGATATTTCCAAAGTTCGCCTATCTGGATCTCTTCACTGTTGGAAATGCAGTTGTGGCAAAGAATTGTATGCATGGCTTTCAGGTGTCGGAAGCACAAGGTGGTGGGAAAGCAGGAACCGCACTGCGAATTGCATACGAACGAAAAGTCAAGGCTCATTGGATAAGAGATTGGATTATGAGCCATCCAAGAATAGTAATTCCTGCTGTCGCAGCATTGATCGCCACTATTACAGCAGCGGCCTTTGATCCGTGAGTCAACTGATGACCTAACTTCGAACAAAGACTGATGTTGAAGTATAGAATCCGAACGTGGTTCATAAAAGCGCACATCACTCACTCCCTGCACATCCAAGACACAAAAATCTGGAGATGGTTTAAAGCTCAAGCTACAGATATCTTCACCTTCAGGCGCAAACCCTCCGAGGAGGCCGGCCTAAATGCGATCTGGGATGACCGGAAAGAGAGCATTGAACTGATTCAAACCTGGCTGATGGAAACAGCTGAGACATTTATCGTCGTGCAAGGACCCCGAGGTTCAGGAAAGCGTGATATCGTACTTGAGCAGGCATTGAAGAATTGGAAGCATAAGTTAGTCATTGATTGCAAACCTATTCAGGAGGCCCATGGGGATAGTGCCACAATACGAGCTGCTGCTGCGGGAGTCGGTTACAGACCTGTTTTCTCCTGGATGAACAATGTTAGCAGCATGTTGGACTTGGCTGCCCAGGGGACAATTGGCACGAAGACTGGTATGCTCTGTGACTCCATTCATGCCGAAGTATATAAGCCTAAAAGTATGACTAGGCTTCTCTGAAACGTTGGACACTCAGCTGGCAAAGGTCTGGCAAAACACCGCTACAGCTTTAAAACAAGTTGCTCTGGAGGGCAGGAAAAAGAGTGACAAAGACTTTAACCTAGGTGACGATGAATACCTTGAGGCGCATCCGGAAAAGCGAGCAGTAGTAGTCATTGACAACTTCTTGCACAAGAACGAGGAGGGCAGCGTGGTTTATGATAAGATATCGGAGTGGTACGTATAATTACATGGACATTGTCTGCATACGGCTCGGAGTTCTGACGCCTCCATATAGGGCTGCTGCACTCGTCACAGCTAACGTAGCTCATGTCATATTCCTTACAAACGATGTTTCCTTCTCCAAATCACTAAGTAGAGCCCTACCGGATCGAGTATTCCATCTGATCTCTCTTGGAGACTGCACTCCCAAAGCTGCAAAGCGATTCGTCATGACTCACCTGGATGCCTATGATTCCGACATCCAAAAAGCGGTCGGCGCAAGGGGTGAGAAGATCTCTGGATCCACGAAGAGTCGAGATCTTGGCGAGTTGGATGAATGTATAGACGTGTTGGGGGGAAGGTTGGCTGATCTGGAGTTTCTGGCCCGAAGAATGAAGACCGGCGAGACTCCACAGAGTAAGTTTGCAGGCGCTATGCACCCCGTGAAGTCAGTATTGGGCTCCGTGGCAATATAAAACTTCCATAAACTATTCATGCTTGTAGAGGCACGATGGCAACATGTCTAACCGTATCGTGCTGTCATATCCATGGATAGCTTACGAGAGCTCCACAGTGGCATAAGACTAATTTTGCACTTTAAGGCATTTCACACAGCTGACGTATGTTCACAGAAGCTATCAGTGAGATCATTGAGCAGAGTGCATCGGAGATCCTGAAGATGTACTTGCTCGATGTTGACAGGTCAACTAGAAAATGGACTCCAGAGCAAGCATGGCTGCTGATCAAAGAATTTGCCAAAAATGATATTGTCAGTTAACAAAATCAGCTTTCGCTTAGAGCCATTTGCTAACGGTCTAAATCATTAGTTGCGATATAACGAGATTCTTCTGGCCGACACCTTCAAAACCGACGGTGACGCAGTCCTTCAAGCACTCGAGCAAGGCGAGCTCATCACCATTGTTTCAACAAACGGCAGGCCGCATTCAATCCGCCCCGGAAAGCCTGTTTACTCAGCAGCTTTCCGCCGCCTTACTCAGGATCACGTTCTCAAATCCCGTCTCGACCTCGCAACGCTCACGGAACTAGCAAAGATCGAGAACGCAAACATCGACAAGTACGAGAACGAGCTCGCTAGGCTAGGCGCAATGTCGAAGCAACCAGCAGACCTAACACCCAGGATCAGGTGGCTGCTGAAGAAGATTTCTGGATCTCAGGCGAAGGTGGAAGCATACGAGACGGAAATGGGAACGTTGAAGAAAGTGTTGGCGAAGGAGTTTTGAGGGCTAATCGCACCGTGATTGGTTTGTAATATATATCCACCTAGACGCAACAGACTCCTCTACCGCGGCTCCTACTCTCAGTTTTAAGGATAATAAGGTAATAGTACACTCTACATGTACATCTAGGGCCAATTCTAGACATTAAACAGCTTAAAGCCTACATACGCCATCAGGTACAAATAGCGTTGTATACATAAGTGATTTGCATGCTCACCAGTTTGTCTAACAATAGCAGTCACTCCACAGGTGCATCCTTCGTGGATACTTTCAAGGGCGCAGATATTGAAGGTTCTCGGTGTTTCTTAGGCCATCATACGGACTCAGGGATGGCTTTAGTACCTAAAAGCCAAATTATTAGTCATGTTTAAGATCTGGGCGACATTTAAATCCGACAAACCGGATCTCTGTGCTTCCACCAGAGCTCGTAGTCTCTTATTCTCACGGATTAGATCCCTCAGTTCGCGGTCTAATGCGTGCATGTCGTCGCTGAGAAGAGGGGTACGAGCTTTAGGGCCTAAAATGGCATATCGTTAACGATATTCCGGCCTTATCGACAACCAATCTTGACAAACCAGATTCAAATAACTCCAGCTTGGCTCGGGTCTTCTGGCTCCTGCGCCGTTTGACCTTCTTACTGTTGTTTAGAGGAGGGATTGCGGATTTGGGAGCTAAAAGAGCATGCTGTTAGCTACAATTAGGGCTTAGACTGATAGATGGGACGCTTGACGAACTAGACTGCAGTAGATTTATCTGGTCTCGGACTTTTCTATTCCTGCAATTCCTTGCTTTCCTGCTATTGCATGGAGGAGGCGGAGGGACAGGTGGCGCGCCAAAGTTGTCCCTTTCCTTACGTCTGCGAGAGTAAGCCGCTCGGTCATAGCGACCTCTTCCCATGATGTGTCTGAAGAAAGCTGATTTTGGAACAGAGACTCGTCGGTTTAGTCAGTAGATATCAGAGAGGCGTATCTGGTATTTTTGTTTGTCTCGAAGGAGTTGACCAGGGTAGAATGGAAACCATGGACGGCTGTATTCTGAAGGTAATGTTTGTTGATGTCTACATTTGGAAGGACAGTTACTGGACGGCTACTTCCTTCCAGATTCTGATATCAAACAAGAACACTTTGTACAGTACCTGCAGTAACTGATAGAGCGAAGCAGGTCCCAAGACACTGTAGAACCACCACCTGCTGCTCGTACCCATATTCACAGGAATATTTTGGGTTAATTTTTAGGGGGTTTATGTGGGACACCTGTGGATAGGCATGGATGTCACTGCCATTGCTTTGCGGCGGAGGCACCACTTACGGCCCCTCGAGACAGAGTGAATACTTTTCTCCGCAGATTTTTGTTTTTAGTAATTTCCATGGATTTAATGCCTCGACCCTACACTTCCCGGCCAGGTCAAAGAAAACCCTTGGGTTTTGGTATTTGGGTCGTTACAGTTAAACAACTTCATGCCTGCGACTTGCAGGAAAATTCCCGACCTACATATGCCCCTCAGCATACACGATGCCTCGGACCATAGAAACGGCCACTTCGTGGCGCCTCGGTTTCAACATGAGGTCGAACCGAAACCGCACTACGGCGGTCACACAAAACGCACGCCACAACAATTAACGCTCGGTAATTCACTTAAAGTTCCTCCAGGACCAACTTCTGGTGCTTGCATTCCCTGAACCATGCAAGAACCGCGATAAAGTTGGTTTCGATGTTTCGCAATGATTGAGGATTTGAGGGCTCGGATCGAGCCGAACAGATTAAACACTTCTTTATCAAAGCTAGATAGAGTTTCGTCGGCGCGTAATATATTCGGAAATCATAAATATCCATCCGTGCAGAAGTAGTACTCAAGGAATACTTGTGGAAAATACCAAGAAAACGTGCCTGTTAGGATTGAGTAATCCGGGGAAGGTATGGCCGTGGAACGTGCCAAGGCCAACAACAGGGAATTAGCTTGAAAAGAATCCCACGGACGCGTTTTTTAATAACCTCTTCAATCTCCCGTCCGCTAGAAAGGCTTTTAGATATATATAGGTATTGCTGAGTGCGCACTATGCCGACAAAAACTTTCTACTCTGTATGAGCTGTTCATACCAGCATCAATTTGCTCAAGACTATGCAGTATGTATGCTATGCGCAGTATATTTACGCTGGAATCGGGGTCTATTTACGCGTGGTCGGCGACACGCACAATTTGAAGTTGACGCTGCGGGCTTGCAGATAACAAATACGCTTTGTTTCATTGGGTACTAGATAGTTCGAAATCCTCCTGAAAGGTCCGAGTTTATTTTGTGGATTAAACCCTAGAAGCGGAGTCCCTGATATTGCTGTGACGAATGAGATTGGCGCTCTTTGCAAGACAAAATTTCCTTTTTCTTCACAATTCTCCGCAATTGATTTTCGCACTTTTTTGGACCCCGTTGACGTAAAAGATTGAATACAAATTAACAAGAATTATTCCATTGGCCAAGTGCCAAATAGGTTCCATAATTTGGCTTTGAAACATGGCTTTTCATGACGTTGTCGATTTCATGCCCAATTCGTGCAATTTTGGGACTGCCAAACGAATACGCGTGAACTAAGGATATTGACTTTCGCGCTAGTCCGCGTTCGATGGCGACGCCGGCGACCTGGAGAGCTTACCGCATAAGAATCCTCGGCACGGATAACCTTATCCAAGATTTTCTAGTAAAAGAGAAAGAAATACACGGTAGTCTGGGCGGCGCGCGCCGTCGATCGGTGCTGGGGCTGGGCTGTGAAGTAAGCGTACGCATACCCGCACGAGGTACTGGAAGTCTGCTGTAAAACCGCGCGGGAAGGAAATTGGATGGGCGGAACGTGGGAAGCTCTCTACCCACGGACATGACAAACTGGTAACGTGGTTCTAGGCGGACACACGAACCAGGCCTCAGAAGTCAAGCTTTAGGGCCCGTTGAAGTGTCGACTAAGGCAATGTGGTGGCTCGATCGCACCAATAGCTACTTCCATAGGTGTAGCACAATTCCTTTGCCTGTCCTGGGCTGTCTCGGACAAACGACCGGCAGGCTATCTTTTTTAAAGAAAGAAGACTTTTTTCTTCTGTTCTTTCCACACAGTAGCGTTCATGCATCCTGCACGAGGAAGCAGAGCCCTGTTGGAGAATCGAGAATCACCCTGCGTATCGATACCTGGGTTTGGAGTACGCCGTATGTAAGTGCGGTGTGCTTGCGTCCCTTCGTTCCGCTCAGCAAGGTACATCGCATAACAGGACGAAGTGACATCCAAGGCCGGTTTTCGAGCTAAACCGAAAATCGATTTCATCATACACCATAAAGGCCCTATCCCACCCTGGCTCGGGGCCGTTTGAGAGGGGAAACCTTCCCGGCCTCCCAGATTCCTGCGCCTACCGCTTCCTCTGCCCATCGCACGAATGGGAACACCCTGTCTCAGTTGGCTTTGCCATTCCAGGCGAGCTGCATGACGCGGGCGTCGTGGAGTGGTTGGGCAGCTGTGCCAGATATGCCCAAGGGATAAAGTCTAGAACACCGCACCTTGCAGGTAGGCCCAGGGCGTCTACGCTAATGTGGTTTCTACTCTAGAGATCGCAGATGCAGTGGGCCACCCTGGCTCCCTAGCGTAGAGTAAATGCGACTAAGGGCAACAATGGTCTCTGGGACATTGCGCACGGGAGATTTCCCTCCCAGTTCGAGCTTCGGTTAGCTCAATCTCGCGGGTAAATGATCCCAAAGCCCGAAGGAAGCCCTAGAACGACTCTGCCGACTTGCCGGGAAGCCGGAACCTTCACAACTTCTGGGGCAGGGCAGCCTTGTTCGCGGGCAGAAATTGTTTCTTGGTCTGGCAGCCTTCCAACTCTCTTTGCGACGCACTTATTATCGCGGCTTTTCGTGATTACGACTTACGCAGTGCCTCGTACGTCGAACGAAGTGCGTCTTCGCATAAGAGTCCTGAGTTTCCTTGTCTATCTACAACTGGGCTGCAGACTTTCGACCTGTGCCACAGGTATGTATGAGAGTATGGTGTAGAGCACGAAGTACTCCGTACACTGCACGCGTAGAAGTGCCACCCTGCGCGCGCTCCGAGATAGTCTATGCAAGTCTGCAATCAAATAATATTCTGCTCGCTTGGCTTGGTTACGGGTGAGACTTCGGTTAGATCTCCCAGCTCCATCGTTGGTGTCACAGTGAAGGGCGAGGAGCGAGCCGATGTGCCGTAAGATAGGGAGTACACCTAGGCGTACTCCATAGGTCCTCGTCGTAGAGTCGATACGCCTAGCGTATTATGTGTGAGATTTTTGTTCCTGAATGTGGGTTGCTCTCGGGTGGTAATGAGCTGTTACACCCAAGGCGTATCGCAATATTTGGGGTGTCTAGACCAGACTTCCGCCGTTCCAGGCCGCGTCCATGGAGCTCGTGCGACTCGAGAAGCTGATGGCCTATGGAGTATCGAGTTGCCCATTTCTGTCGAGGACGGTCCCAAACCAGATGAAAGTGGCTCTCTCAGGCAGCTCCTGCGCAGCCACCAACGGCACCAGCCCAATCAAAAGGGTGCAGTAGAGAATGTCGTGTCTCTGGACTGCGAGTCTCGCGGCGAGGGAATCCTCTGCGCCCCGGTGAGACGGCAACCAATCAAGGAGTTTCGCTCATGCAGTCCGCGGAGGGGAGAGCCGTGTTCACTCTCTCCACGCCCTGTTCCCTGTCGCGCTGCCGTCCTTCAACCGTCGCTGGGGACTTGCCCCGACGGCGACTCTATCCCTGTACCCGCCCTAGAGACAGTGGTGCGAAGGGTGGGTGAGCACTAGGCGTAAAGGGTGTTATGGAGAAGGATGGAGGTATGCGTGCACTTAGTGTAGAGAGACAACTAGGGTGAGCCATCGCTTGTCTGGCATCCCCCTCGTTCGTTCGTTCGAGCGCTTCTCGCTGCCTCTTGCTTTCAGTTCTGCCTTCTGCCGCCCCATTCAAACTCCCTCTCCTCCCACCACTCATTCCCACTTCCACTCCCGGCTGTCTCGTTCTTTCCTCCTCTCCTCCCCTCTTCGTCCGTATCCAATACCGTCCTTCGTCCAACCCAGGCATCAATTCGGACGACACGTCGCCCAACACGCTGAGCAGACATAGTCTCAGCTCCTCCTGTGGCGGAGTGGTTTTGGGGTCCGAGAATCGTAACCGACTAACAGGGACGACCCGCTTGGGCATCAGCTGGTATTTTGGAAAGTGGCGAAGAAATACACGGTTGCGCACAGATATCTACCCGCCAAAACTCGCTATCTTTTTCTACGGTCGATAGCCCTCCCCCTAACAAATCCATCCGACGGATAAGTTCGTGCTGGCACGCAGTTGCAGCAGGTAGCAGTTGTCGAAGCGGAGCAGGTTGTTTCGTTGGTGAGCGCGTCGCTAGATTCGTGTCCGTCGTGTTGGGCGGGCTTCCAACCCCGAAAAGCGACACGACATAATTTCTGGCGACGGAAACGGGATATCGTCCAAAGGGTTCCAGAGATCGAAAGTATTAGGAGGGAATTAAGGAGGATACGGCTATCAGTCCCAATTCAATCTTGTGGCCGTCGTGCGTGCGTTTGATATTTGGAAAGTGAGTCGAAATTTGTGGCCTTACCCTCGATCCGTTGTCATTATTTAAGTGACAGTTATGGCAAGGATACTTGATGTAGCTTTTCCTCTGTCAATTGTCTATTTGTCGTGATAACCCTGTATTTTCAATTCTGCGAGCATCCGTATTAACCTGTCGCTTTTCCTCGGTATCCAAAAGTCTTGAGGACGTCAGCTCACCTAAACCAAATAGGAGAAGATTTGAAGTTTTCCACCATGGCGGCGACCGCAGCTATCGTTGGCGAAACGATGAACACCTCGACTCGAGTCACAAGGGAAGGCAAGAAGCTGACCTATCAACTCAACATAATCCAGCAGCCAGAGCGTGCCAGAGCATGCGGTGCCGGGGCAAAGTGTAAGTGAAGTTCTGGTCGGTCATGGCGCGTCGCGTATGGACTCTGCTAACGATCACACCAGCGCACGCGGATCGTCGGCCGGTTGATCCTCCACCTGTTGTCCAGCTGCAGATCTTTGAGGGTGATGCGATGAACGATGTGACATTCTCTCACAATGCAAATTTCTTTCTCTACGCGACTCTGGAGGCGGCTCGTCCGATTGCCCAAGGACGCCTTCCACCGGCTGCGACTTCTATCCCGGTGTTAACGGGCGTGTTCGTCTCAGGTATGGCATATTTGGACCGACCAACTCCTGCTGGTTATTTCATCTTCCCAGATCTCTCTGTTCGTAATGAAGGCAAATACAGATTAAGCTTCAATCTGTACGAAGAGGTAAAGGAGGTGAAAGATGCGGATGCAGAGCCTGCAAAGAATCATCCTGATCATTCCAGCAACAAGAACAAGATGACTGGTCCCATGGCGGCGAATCAGTATGTTGATTGGCGACTTGAGGTGAAATCTAAACCATTCACTGTATTCAGCGCGAAGAAGTTTCCAGGTCTTGCTGAGAGCACCGCTTTGAGCAGAATAGTCGCTGAGCAGGGTTGTCGAGTAAGGATCCGTCGCGACGTTCGGATGAGGAGGCGCGAGAACAAGGCTGGAAGGGAGATCGAAGAGTATGAAGAAGAGGGAATGTACCAACGGGCAAGGAAGACTCCGACACCAGATATATACCAGCAAACACCTACAGTCCCTCATCAGCCTGCCGAATCGGTCGATCGACAGCGCTCAGCGAGTGACGTTACTTTGGTTCCATCAACACCATATGATGTTCATCGTCGTCTGTCTATTCATGAGCAGCAGCAGCAACAATTCTACGCTCAACAGCCGCAGTACCAGCAGCAATACACTGCCGCTCCAAGTGCACCCCAACCTGCCTACAATGGCATCTCACACTTACCATTCGGTAACTCTGTTCCTCAGTATCAGACTCCAACTGTACAGACATCTCAGCCCCAGCCAGTCAGTCATCAACAGCAAGTATACACGCAGGGAAGGATGACATACCATCCTCAGCCATACGGATATCCTGAAAGGCAGACGCCTATGGCACTTCCAAGCCAGCAGCTTCAGCAGCATCAAAACATGCAGTCTCATTCAGTCCGTCATGAAAATGGCGACTATAGGCCTTCTACGACTGAGTTCAGACGTCCCTCTGTCACCTACGTGCAACAGCCAACGCCATCTCAGCCGCCTCCAACATCAAGCAACTATGCGATGTTCGAAAACGGGTACCATCGTCCGCAGACTGGTTACCAGCCTCCATACAACCCTCCACCTCCCGTCCCAACTACTCGGACGCCCACACCGACGATAAATGGAAACGCACTGCCACCTCTGAAGATGCCACTCCAGCCAATCGAGCCTAGGTACGAAAACTTAACTTCTCCTGCTGCACCAACGCCGAGCGCTCGCGGTCCGCCTCCGTTGGCGAGCCCTGGGTACGAAACTGGCCAGAGCAGGAACAACTCGTATGGGCAATATCCAAGCGATAATTGGTCTCGGCCGCAATACCAACCTCCCGTTGGTCCTATATCTACAGTGCTAGAGCCACCACGGTCATCGAAGCGTCCATTCGAAACAGTCTTCAGTACGGCGCATCTTAATCAGCCTCTTCACAATGGCATGCGCCCCGGGACATCCTTCTATAATACACCTGACGTTGAGCCTGACTACGATGATACGGAATGCAGCTCTTTTGACGCACAGAAGTTGAAAATGGAATACAAACGTGCGGACGGGTCAGCCATTAGACGACAACTGCCTTCAGTAATAGACTAGCCTGTGTCGTGGTTTTATGCTCCCGATGTTCTTCGCGTACGATTGCATTTGTCCTGATCATTTAAATCCGGGATCGTCACGTTCGGTGTTACATGGGTGTCGTGTCCATTTAGGTTCTATTCCTTAGCGGTGGAGCTAATATCATTGAATTTCAATCATCTCTATCTGATGTTGCACTATTTATTGCGATCATGATTGCCCCCTAGCCTTACGATACGTATAGGTCTCTATTGCACATTTGCACCTATTATTTGGGAATCACTGGAGCTTGAAGCGTTCAAGCGTGATGCTAGCCGCTTGTGGTAATGCAGTTGGCGTTCCGTACTTGCATTGGATGAGTAGCTCGTACGGGCGCTTTTGAAGTTACATTTCACGGAATGAAATTGGTGGGAACTTTCGTTCATCAGCTTTTGTTGCGTCACATTTTCGTCCCATTTGCTTTGCCTCTTCACTCCGTCAGAACACATACAATATCTGCCAGCTCTTTCATTGCAATGTCATCAGACGCTTTCCTTATGACAACGTTGTCGCGATTATCGGCGTTTTGTGTTGGTCTAAGATGGACAGCCGCACAGCCGGAATGCCACTCTTTTAAAAATCTCCTTTCAGTGAAAAGTTCATTCTCCGTCATAGAGGTATATACGCGAATAGGCACCTCTGCTTACTTAGCGGGGCGGCTTTCTGTGAGCTCTGTTTCCCTATCTTCCCCTTCCATTACGTATGGGCGGGCCTTGTCTAGATGTTATTGCCATCATTTCCAACGCGGAATGGCTTTTTTCTTGCAATGCTTCCTGCTTCGCGGCACAGAGGTGCTGGTCTGTAGTCTAGGATATTATAAGGGCGTGATTTGATTCTGTAGCTATTTTTGCTTGTAATTGAATTTTGGTTGTCCATGGACAAACTCCTATCGATAAATGGTCTACTGTTGCTACACTCGTGTGTTCGTGCCTCGTGCCCACGTGAGATTAAAATGAAGTGATAAAAGTGACGAAAATCTATTGGTTCGACTGAGCCGTCTGGGGAAAGCCTAATCTCAACGCGAACGGGATGGCGCGTCTCCCTTGGATTCTGACGTGCGGCTAAGCCCGACCCACCAAAACAAACCAGCAGCTCCACAGCGCAGCTCCAGTGCCCCCGCAGGACAGCCACCTCCTCTGTCTTGCATCAAGGTGCTGGACTCTGGAGCGTAACGAGCATAACGACTTCACGTCTTGAACGAATTTCTCTGCAACGTGGACTTCACTCGCTGTCTGCTTTTCTAGAGTCCTTTTGCGTAACAATCGGTATCACTTGGTTCATTGGACGCGGCATGCACTTCACTTAGCGCATAATCGTTTGAAAGCCTACTAAGTTCGGGTCACAACAATACTCGAGTTCGCTGTAATACTTTTAGTAATTCACTGTTTAATTCAGCACCATAGACCGAGATAGCCATGGCGGCCAAGTCGTCTCGTCTGCGGAAGGTATGTTGCCCCGTCTATCTACGGCTTTAACTAAGAGTCCTTCCACCAGTACTAACATATCTCTCTACTTTGGAATCTAGACTCAGAGAGACGCTCTATTTAAGAATGCTATGCTGGCCGAATCTACTCGTGGGTCAGT
Organism: Nothomitra cinnamomea; assembly: GCA_022345685.2. Classification (NCBI taxonomy): domain Eukaryota; kingdom Fungi; phylum Ascomycota; class Geoglossomycetes; genus Nothomitra; species Nothomitra cinnamomea. The sequence goes on along the minus strand of JAJDMX020000018.1, from coordinate 113,620 downwards.
CTCTGACTATGGCGGTCGGGTAGTGGGTAGCAATCCGACTCCGACTGTAGACCCGTCCTCATACAATAAGAAGCGACTGCATAGCGCAAGAGATTCAATCGAAATGGACCGGCAACACGGGCAAGATCATACTGAGGATATAGATTATGAAGACGATGGTCGTTCGGCCAGTAAAGTACACGGTCACACTCCCAAGCGTAGCCGTCCAGGCGACCCTGCGAACTGGCCCCTGCGGAACGACGCTCCTAACAAGGATGACTCTCGCATGAAAAACTCATCGTTGCGCAAGAAAGTGTCTGCTATCTCTCTTGCGTCTGGTAGAAGACGCGAGTCTTTTCGCCAGCATTTACCAGGTCGCCCATCTAGGTTCTTGGAAGGAAGCATGAATGACCGAGCCAGCAAGAATCCGCCAGCAGCTTTCACCGAAGACTACGATGCCGTTGGTAGATATTTAGCGGATCAAGAAGCTGTATCGACGCTAGGAGACCCTAACTCGGCATATCAGCTGGGCGTTATGGATACGGTGACGTCGGAGAACACCGCAGAAGCAACAGGCTCTCAGCGCTCTGGGATTTGGCGATTTGGTAAAGCAGTCGCAGACTGGTTCAATTTTAACAAGTTCGTGCGAGAAGAGGCCGAAAGAGATCGCCAAAAGCGGATTCTGCAGCGGCGCCAGGAAAAGGCCTTGAAGCTGTACGACGAATTGAAGAAAACAGGGCAGTTATATTCTGTGAAGACTTCCGTATCACAAGCTGCAGGAAGCTTCACCACTCCTGACCATCGGCAGAGTCACGAGAACGGCACCAGCGCGTCTTGCCATGAATCTCGAACCGATGCTAGCGAACAGCGTTATCCTGAATTCCTTAGGAAAGTTGGACCTACGTCTGATGCTGCCTATGGCCTTATGCCACCACCCTCTTTGCCAACACATGGTATTTCTGGTACTCCGGCTTCAACTTCCTCACGACAGTCTTCCGCTTTCCACTTTAAGAAGCCCTCATTCCCCAACCTGAAGAAAGTCAGGTCTGAAGTTCAGCTATCGTCATCCAGCTTTGTTGCACCATTTACGAAAGGATCTTCTACTCGAAATGGAGACAACGATGTGGCCACTAACATGCTCCGCAAGCAACCGTCAAAGAAGGACCTCCAGAAACAACAGAAATTGAGCAAGAAAGTCAGCGATCTAGAAACCAAACTCCAAGCTGCTCGACGTGAGCTTCAGGCTGCTTTGGGTGAGATTCCTCCTGTCCCTGCTTTGCCACCTCCATCAGCTCGCAAGACATTCGTTCCAGGCACGTTGCCTTCTCTTCCATCCGAACGCCTAATCTTGCAAGATCTTAACTTCTCACCGGAGGGTGATGTTGGAAATGATGGCGCTACTGGCATTGAGAACGTGGATTCTACCGTACTTGCTGAGCCTCCAGGAGCGCTTAGAAGGGCAGCCAGGCGCGATATCGCATCTAGGAAAGCAAAGGCAAGGGCAGTAAGGAAGACAACGCTTCCGGCTATGACATCGGATCCAAACACAGCGTCCAAAAAGAGGAAGAGTGGCGGCCATGTCGGCGATGATGAAAATTATAATTCCAATGTTGGCGGTGAGGATGGCCTGGCGAGAGAAAAGCTTGAGATTAAGACGATGAGGAAGTCAGGAAGACCTAGGAAGTCACAGAAAGTGGGCAGAATGAGTAGTCCAGGGTCTGTCGCGAAGGAACAATTTGCTGTGATGGAAGATAATGACAATGAACTAGCGGCAGAGGAGTGTGAGCCTGATGATTTGTCAACCACTCCCCGCGAGAAACATGAAGATCCGTTTACGGCAGGTCAGAGTGATCAAGTAGCAACGCTAGCAAGATCCATAGCCTCCAGGGAATTCAAAGCGAGCAGAATTCCTCGCCGCTCTACATCCCCACCGCCAGGAGTCGGTTCCTCCAATACGCAGACCATCAATGGCCAGGTAGTCGAAGGTTCTATATCAGTAATTCCTGATAATGTCTCTGTTCCTCCGGTTCCAAAGCTGCCACCAGGTATCGAACGTATGGTGGTTTTGTCTAGCCGAGATGGCAGCAAGGAGAACGTGAACGTCGATCCGGAAAAGAAGCCTCAACCAGAGCGGCTGCTCGAGCCGTATCAGTGGCCTGATGACGTGTTCTAGATGGGGCAGCTTGCTATAGACCAAGAGATCGTCGTTTGCATGTATAGCTGACTGAAGAGCTAGAATTTTGTCGAAACAGACCGGAGCTGGAGACGGCTCCTCTGTCTTGCACGCATGAAGGAACGGATTTCATTTCTTTTCGACTACGGCCAAGCATAGCAATCATTTTTGTTGAAGACTTAATGGGAATGCAGACTTACATGCCGATGGCGATGGGGGGCAACGCTGGTTTGATTCATTCATGTACCTCTTTCATCGTGTGGTTTGCTTTCCTGTTCAAGGTCTTGAAGGACGCAGCATTGAACGGTGGGAAGTGTTCATAAGTGTATTAAACATGAAATTGCTTTAATGACACACTCGAAACTCCCACTGGGCTCCAAGGGCCAAGACTATATTTGAAGAGTTGGTGAAGTACCGTTTAAGTCCTGTATGATAGCGATGTAAACACTGGAAGGGCTTTTGTCTAATTTCAGGCTTATTGGCCACCGTAGTCGGTAGGCTAACTGTAGTCGGAAATCTTAGACCACAAGCGCACTACAAGCGTGAAATGCTCAGACGGCCATAAAATACCGTTGGAGATATGGAGGCCAAAATCTCTTCGTAAGATAATAGAATACCTAGCAGCAGAAGCTTTTCGTCTATCGCAAGCTCATGGAGCTCTCTTCCTCGAGCTCGAAGGTGACCGGTCCGTCTTGTGTTCCCTCAAGTTCTTTCGGGCTACAATAATGGCTAATTTCCTGTTGGTATAGTTGAGTATTTCGATCCTTCTGGGGTCTTTCCTCTCATTACATCGAGTCTCCTCTCCCATTTACCGCTCCGCAACCTTCACTGGAAGTCCCCTTCACGACCATTGCGCTCTATCAATTCGTTGCATGTCGACCTAGTCCCGTATGGCCAGCTCCAGCAACGTTCCCAGTCACCTGGCACATCGTCTGGGTTAAGTAGGACAAGGAGCAGTGACTCAGCTCGGGGCATTGATGGCACTCTTGCTCGCACGCAATCTATTGACCGGATTGTAGGTGAACAGAAAACTATCCCAGATGCTGGTGCCGGAACATTCAAAGGTCCTATCAAGGAACGCAGACATCAGATCCCAGGATTGCGACAGACGCCGTACCTGAAAGTCTACTTTCTTCGCTGCGATGATAACGATACATATAAGGCTACGGCGAGAAAGCAGCTACGCGAATGGATAAAGGAGCATGCTATGCCAACGTCGCAGAGTACAACCTCCGTCAATGGCCAGGAGAACCATGACGCATACGAATGGCTTATTGTTCACGTCGTTCTACCAAACACTGCGGCTGCGACGCAGCCTCGAATGTCTGGCTCTTCTGGCAACGGAACCGGTAGCGGGACAGAGAAGGTGTCAGGCGCCTCGCGTTGGCCAGGGCGAGGCACATCTACTCTTCTTGATAAGATCCGGTCGGATTTTAATGGGTCTTCGAGAACGTCAAAGGACAGAGTGGCACAATTGCGGGCTCCGAAGGATTCAGTACCACTACATATGCTCCCCGAGCCTTCTGCTATTGCTACATCGTTTAGTGAAACTGCACAGGAGCAGGAAAACGCTTGGGCCGATCTTATATCCAAGTTCAAGTCATTAATTCTCACATCTTTTGACCTACGTGTAAGCCAATACGAGGAGGACATCCGGGAAAGGGACGCTCAGCGGACCCTACCGGGTTGGAACTTCTGTACGTTCTTTGTACTAAAGGAGGGCCTTGCTAGGGGATTCGAGAGTGTAGGGCTTGTAGAAGATGCCTTGGTTGGATATGATGAACTGGCTGTTGGTCTGGACGCCATAATCCGAGAGCAAGCAAGCGAAGGGTCCGGCGAAGGACACGGAGGGACGTTTCTGCCATACACTGAAGATCTTAGGCGGCAAGCCGAGACCGCCTGTAAAGCTGCAAAGGAACAATTAGAAGAGGAGGCGGATTCGCCTGAAGATGATTCTCTTACTTCTCCGCCCCTGAGCGCGGTCAGGAAACCTTACCGGGACCTTATACTATCGAACAATATCTCGATCTTCGATTTTAGATGCTATCTGTTTGCAAGACAGCTCGCGTTGCTCCTCCGCCTTGGCAATGCCGTTTCCTCACGGTCAGGACTTATGGCAAAACTGCAAGATAATACGGTTGCACAACCTCCAAATCAAAAGGACGACGAAGCCGAAGATCTCATGATTCTTTCTGAAATCTGTAGGCGCGGCATCGAATTCATAACTTCGGTGGCTCGGATAATGAGATTGGATCTTTTGAATGCGTATAGTCACGCTGACAAAATTAGACGGAAGAATAGAGGAGAGGAGGGTGACAACACGGAACACCTCAAGGAGGACCAGGAGTTTAGCACTATTATTGATAATCTTGTCTCGTCGTGGACCTTCTCACTCTGTCAGCAGATTCTGGCAGAGACGTCTACTAAGTCAATTACCATCCCGACAACTTCTGTAGCTGACAACAATTCGTCTTCTTCAAAGATGCCCACTACTGGCAACCAAGGTCAGGAGCAGAAGGTCGCCATTCCAGAGCCAAAAACTATTATGCATCCTGCAAGAACGAGCTCTCTTACTGTCCGTCAACACATACCCGAACCGCTTAGCCCTGGCGTCTTTCCCGGCATGACTTTGAACGCTAGTGAAGGCATGGTACCGCCTTCAGGATCGAGGCCACCTGCCTCCAAGGCTGGGTTGGAAGATCTTGCAGCCCACCGCGCAGAGCTCTACTTACTCTGCCGGACTGTGTTGGAACACCTTGGCTATGAACGGGGTTGGTTTACAGGCTGGCACGCACTATCTGGGAGCCTTGCCCAAGGAGAGTCAACAATGAAAGAGGTTGATTTGGGTGATGGTGGTCCGCAGCAAAGCATGGGACGAGACGCTGTATCTTCTAAGGCTGCCAGTCCATATGGAATCAAAAACAACCTCCTAAAGGCAGCTGTCAAAGACACGGACTCCTTTTATAGCCTCTATGAAGTACGCACTAGTGATACTCCTTTACGTCAACTAGAAGCTTGTTTGCTAAAACTGCTATAGAACCTGACTGACAAAGCGTTGAGACATTACACTCTCGTTAATAGAACAAAATCGATAGATAGAGTCACGGCAGACTTGGCTTCTCTCAAATTGTATGTCTAAGAATCCTTTAGAACTTGTACTTGTTAACATTTTCTAGCCATCTCGGAGATTTTGAGACAGCAGCGAGCTATTTCCACCGTATGGCTCCCTTTTATGCGGAAGGAGGCTGGAGCCTAATCGAAACGTCTATGTTGACGATGTATGCCAAGTGCCTGAAGGAGATGGACAGGAAAGAAGACTACGTTGCCATTATTCTCAAGTTGCTTGCTAAAGCTGCGGCAAGGAAAAGTTATCTGATCTCCCGCCGAGGAGGGAAGGATATCGCAACGGATAAGTGGGTATCTGGCTTGGGACCAGAGGAGTCACTCGAAGATGTGATTCTGATGGATGGTTATATTGTAGATTTAGCCTCACTCTCAAAGGATCTGTCCTATGAAGTGACGGCTCAGATGAGCAAGTATTTTGACGATATACGGGTCGAGCCTTACTGCCGCCATTTAGAGGATAGAGATGGGTTCCAACTTCAACTGAGTGTCCGGCATGTCCTGGGAAATGAGTTGGAAGTACAAAGTGCTAAAGTCCGGATCGTCGGTGTTCTTGGAGGCCAGGGCCGGGAGATCTGGCTGGAGACCAGCCGTCCAGTGACGCTGAAACGGGGTATCGTTAGGGCGTGGGTCGATTCAAATGTGAGGGATGGCACCTTTGTTATTGCATGGAATGCTAATTATCTTAGGTTACAATCCCTGGCTCTTATATCGTGGACAAGATTCTCCTCGAATGCCATAAAGTGATTTTCGTTCACGAGACATTGTCTAAGGGCGGTACTTCCACGCCGACAGGGTTCTCAGGGTCTCTTTCCGCAGCTGCTCTGAGTGCAGCAAAGAAGTCGCGTATCGTTCATTACCCTCTACCACATGCACTTGACGCTGGACTGCGCTTGCCGAAGCTCATCCACCTTGACATGATACGCTCTATTGAGATTTACATTTCAGCTGGTAGGAACAACGTTTCCAAAGGCGAATTACGAGTGCGGTGCGCTTCTGCGGGCCTAAGGCTTCGAACTGCAGATACAAATGTGGTAGAAGGCGGCCTCAAGATTGTCGATAAGTCAAAACCGGGGATAATATCATTTGCTAATCTTCCCCTGAATTCAACTGTCGTTTTCCGAATACCGTATGTACTGGAGACAGATCTCAGCGAGATAGCGGTTCGTTCTATCCTTGATTCATGCTTGCCCTGGCTGTGTTGCTCAAAATGATTCAGGTGAAAATCGAGGTCGCCTACACGACAGAGAAGGGAGAATTCCTGTTCGCAACGACCTCTACCAAATCCATTGTACTCCCTTTAGGAGTGAATGTTCAAGATATTTTCAAAAAGACCGCGTAAGTCGTGGAGTTTCTCTGCTATAGGAATATTTACTTACGATCGTAGATTATTCTCGAAGTTTACCTTGTCTGCTGCCACGCACGTACCTCTCCGCGTTCTGGACACCAGGCTTGATGGCTCTGATATCTTTGAAGCCAGCTCAGGCCCAAAAATCCCAGAACCAATGGTAAGCTGGCCTTCTTTCACACTCTACTTCGAATATGAGCTAATAGAGGGCTTGGTCCCAGCTGGTGTTCCACAGGCAGCCTGCTTCTTTTATCTGCAGAGTAGTGCGACGCTCCGAGAAGTCAAAGCAAACACAAGGGGCGGTTAAGAATGTGCACAAAGCGTTGGCGTTGACGATTGGATATCGCTGTTTGGACGAAGGTAAGGAAGACTTGCCATCGAGTTCTGCTAGGTGCTTGGGGCTGTTATAAGCTAACCTATGCTACAGAGGTTGAAGATACGTTAAAGCAAAATTTTGTCCAGGCTCTAACTAGTAGTTCTTTGGGCGAGCTATCTCGGTTACTTGTACCTACACTTCTCTCAAGCGTACAAAGGAGGTCCACGCATGAATTAGAAATGATAGGACTACTTGGCGAAATTGAAGTAGGGTCTTATGAAGACATGAAATGGGGCGATGCATTGCACGCACTCCCTGCTGCCCGGAAGAAGAGAATAGAGAAGTGGCTCGTAGACTGGCATGAGGTGTGTCTTACAAAGGAGATGTATGTTTGTATGTTTGTGCTGTGAGACTGACAAGTCAATACAGAAAAATTCTATAATCCGGTTGTCCGAGCTTGGTGCGGAGAACGGCTGGCGAATCAGAGAGATCGTTATTCCAGTGGAAGTTCCGCAAGTGCAAGTTGTCCATACAGCGGATCTGCGTGTCTTGGAGTCAGACGGCGTTATCAATGCAAGAGCGGGAATGGCGGCTGTGGGGCAAATGCTTGCAGCAGAATTGCAAATCACTCACACTAGAGTCTGGGACACGGGAAAGATTAGCTCAAAGCTTCAATCTTCACCCGACGCTGGATGTTCTGATGCAGACTGCGCATTTGAATTCATCTATGAAGTACACGCGAATCCTGACCATTGGCTTATCGGTGGTCGTCGGAGGGTTCACTTCAGTGCGAAGGTAAACCTACGTACGTTGCGTGAGCATAACCGTCCTTGTGCTAATAACTTGGATAGGAGAATGAATTGCACAGATTCTCTCTTGTCCTTGTACCTCTTCGTGCAGGGCATCTGCTACTTCCCACCATAGAGATTAAGCCGTTCCTAACTCGGGAGGAATCAACCGATGGTGGCGACGCAGCCACAGCACAAAGCCAGACGCCCGCAGAAACACCTACTCAGACGTCGTCTGGACATTTAGAGGCTCCTAGTCGACGAAGAAGAAATTTTGCGGGTGGACCACCAAACCGTGATCCATCCCCTCATTCCCCTGCACCCGCACCCGCGGCGGTTGTACCTTCTATTACGTGCGAAGTGGACTTCTGCAACCAAGGAGAAACAATCCTAGTACTTCCGAACGTCAAGAGCACGACTGTTAGTCTCGACCCCGCACAAGGCGGAGGCGCATGGCTTGTGGAGTCTGAGAAACGGATCCGTGGTGTTGTGGGGTGAGGGCTGGGAGATCCTTTCCAGGCTTTGCATGGTCCTCTGATCATGGACGCCGTGGGATCTGGGCTTCGTGTGAATATGGAATTTGAGGTACTTTTCTCGTTAATGGTCTGTCTCGAAGTTGGGATGGCTTGTTATGCGTGCAAGGACACAGACATGGGATTATTGCATGGCTTTCCGGAATATTGCATTTTAGATGGCGTTGGCATTGGATTAGAACAGTCAACTGCCGTATCTACGGATCTCCAAAACTCTTGAGTGACGCAACGGTCCTATCTGTCCTCTCTCTAGGCATATTTTACATGTGACACAGGAAGCATTATGGTGTACGCTTAAACCTGTCAACCTCTAGAGGCGCCATTGCTAATCACGTCATCGGTCTGCCGGCCGAGCATGTGTCAGATTGAATTTGTTTGTGGCCCCTCTGGTGCTCTTTTTCCCGGGTGCAACCGGCGAGGAGTCTTGGGCGGGGAAAGTGTAACTTCTGTATGTACAGTACAAAAGTGGAGGTTTAACGTTGAAAAATTGGAGGCGGCGAAGATCATCGGCGGCAATGCCCGAATCCGTGGGCTGGTAAATTTCAAGGAATTTCTGTTACTGCGCATACTCCGTACTTTTGGGTCGTTGTATGTTGTGCCATCACACCTACCAAAAGGAAAAAGGGAAAGGGGAGCATTTTCGTGGGGAGAACTGCCTCCGGAAAAAAAAACAAAAGAGGCTAATTTTGTTCATGCTGTGGTCCTACCAGGTCAGCCGCGACACAGACAATATACCGAGGGATATACTCTAAGTTAGGCCAGGCTCATGTTAGACGGCGTACGCTTCTTAAGTAGAGGCTTCTAGGCGTTTTTTCTTTTTTGTTTTGGTCGCCTGCGCCTAGACCCGCAAGGTTAACTTTAACGCGACTTCCGAACGGGAGCGGTGTCTGTCTGGGGTGTCCTCAACAAAAAAAGTTTGAGGTTCTCAACCGGACCAGCCCCAACCAAACGCAAGGAGATCGCATCGCTTCCGGTTTTTGGCCCACACCGATCCATCTAGTGCGTGCTTCAGCAGCATACCGCCGCAACTACTCCGTACACCCTTCTGAAGCAGCCTAGCAAAAGGCACCCTGCGCGGTATGGCATGCAACTGGGCTCAAGGGAGCAACTCTAACAATTCTAACTGGCTGCGGACACAGCATTTTTCCCTTGCCTGGGTTTCACATGCACGGGGACATTGGCCACACTGGAAGAACAGATCGTTCTCATCTCTTTTCCGTGCATGATTTGCGGCGAGTGGAAACGTCCCCCCATCATCCCGCGCCTGCAATCCCGCTCGGTGCTCCCACATCGGGCTGGCTGAAAATGAAAACCATGTGTCCACGAGCTTGGGAGAGTAACCAGGTACAGTATTTCAGTCCCACGCATGTACTGCGTAAATGCCTGCGGTCATCCCCTCCAGCTGGCTGTTAATGACGGTGAGCAAACGAGGGAAGGCAGGTGAGCGTGGTTTAATCACATATGTTCTGCAAGCACTGTAAAGAGACTTCGGATCTAATCTGCCGGCCAGATGCCCTCCGGTTCTCCACGGCCTCACCGAGCGCTGAGAAGGGACTTGAGGTGATGTGTAGATGATGGCGGGGAATTAGAGAGGCGCTGAGTCAGATGGCTCTATCAAGGTGTTGGGCGGAAGCGCCCCCATAAGCTTGAACAAACCACGCTCCTCCTCCGCAGCAGTTGAGTACTGAGTAGCTAACCAGCAAAGCTGACGGCGGGTGAGGATCCGCTAAGGTGTCAATGCCTCGCCTAACATTTTTAGCGTGTGTTTCCTTATCCCTTAATTTTTTACGCCCCAAAGGTGAAAACCGCCTGCTGCCCACTCTGACCGCCTTGTACCACTCAACTCTCTCCTTGCACGACTTTGACACCCGCAATTGAAGCAGCTCTTGTTCACTTCCGCTGCGTCGAGTGAAGGACTGAGCAGCTTGAAGCCGATATCTTGTCTCGGAAGCCTGCCTGCTTTTGATTGTGGTTACCGGCTTCGGCTGCCCAACAAATCTTGCGCTACTCTATCGACAAGTGCCTCGGACTACTTTCGACGCCAATATCCTTAGTCGGAAGTTTCTGTGTTTCCTCACTTCTCCTCACCACCTAACTCCTACACTCCAACCAAACTCTCACCTAGCTGCCAATAACCAATTGCACAATGTCGACAACCGCTATACCTCGTAAGACACTCCTCTTGAGGACTATCACCTCCGACTCCACTGCCATGTCCACCGCCAGTTCCGTATCAACCTCGCCAGAGGCTACGCCTGCCATGTCTCCGTCAAGTACATCTCTATCGTCTCTCACTTCATTGTCAGGCGAGGAGGAGAAGAACGACGTCGGCAAACTCCTCGACACCTATGGCAACGAGTTTGAGATCCCAGACTTTACCATCAAGCAGATTCGAGATGCTATCCCGGCTCACTGTTTCCAGCGGTCTGGCCTTCGAGGCCTCGGATACGTTGCGAGGGATCTCGTGTGCCTTGCGACTACCTTGTACATCTTCCACAACTATGTGACGCCTGAGACCGTTCCATCTTACCCAGCCCGCGTCGCTCTATGGGCATTATATACTTTCGTCCAGGGTCTCTTCGGGACCGGTGTTTGGGTTCTTGCCCACGAGTGTGGCCACCAGTCCTTCTCCACCTCGAAGACTCTTAACGATACTGTCGGCTGGATTCTGCATTCAGCGTTGTTGGTTCCCTATTTCTCCTGGAAGATCTCTCACGGTAAACACCATAAGGCGACAGGCCATCTCGAGCGTGATATGGTCTTTGTGCCCAAGTCTCGCGAAGAGTATGCGTCCCGCGTCGGCAAGTTCGCTCATGAGCTTTTTGAACTGACCGAGGAGACCCCCATTGCAACGGCTCTTCATATGATCTCTCAGCAACTCTTTGGTTGGCCCGCGTACATCACAACCAATGTTACCGGACACAATTACCACGAACGTCAGATCGAGGGTCGTGGCAAAGGGAAGAAGAATGGACCTCTCGGAGGCGTGAACCATTTCGACCCGCGCAGTCCGTTGTACGAGGCTAAGGATGGTAAGTTGATCCTATTGAGCGACCTCGGTATGGCTATCACCTTTGGTACCTTGTATCTTCTTGGAAGCAAGTTCGGGTGGGCGAATCTGGCGATCTGGTACTTCATACCATACCTCTGGGTCAACCACTGGCTCGGTAAGCATATCCCTAACATCAAGCCACATAAAGGATCATCCTAACCTTGCTTAGTCGCCATCACCTACCTTCAGCACACCGACCCGTCTCTGCCCCACTACCACCCGCAGGCTTGGACATTCACTCGTGGTGCCGCAGCTACGATTGATCGCGAATTTGGATTCATCGGCCGTCACCTCCTCCATGGAATCATCGAGACCCATGTTCTCCACCACTATGTATCGACTATTCCCTTTTACCACGCCGATGAGGCAACAGAGGCTATCAAACCCATCATGGGCAAGCACTACCGTGCGGATACCGAAGGTGGCCCACTGGGTTTCCTCCAGAGCATATGGAAGAGCATGAGGATGTGCCAGTGGGTTGAGGAAAGCGAGGGTGCCAAGGGTGAGGGTAAGGGGGTGGTGTTCTTCAGGAACCACAATGGATTGGGTGTTCCACCTCAGAAGATGAAGGTAGTTTCGAAGGGAGCAAAGCCACCGGTTATCCTTGGTGCTGACAGCGATGAGGAATCATGATTGACATCCTTAACCAAATCTGACGATCCGTTCGTTATAGTCCTCGTATTCCCACAAAATAATGTTTTCCACCGCGCTCAGCAGTCATCAATCGTTTCCGGCGTTTCGGGATTGGCCCGTCTTATTTTCTCTTCACGCGTTCGCTTTTTGGTTCAGTTCGAGGGCTTCCTGTGCGTGGCTGAGGGGCAAGCGTGCCACCACATTGCTCACAGCTTCTGTACCTTTGCGGTTGAGTCTATTAGACAAAAGGCTTCATTGATTTTCCTAGTCCATGGCATTAGATAGAGTGGTTATGCTTAGACGAAAGATCTCCTTCTGTCTCTATCTGCTGCTGGTCTGCCAAAGATCCCCCTGGTTTTTTTCCGTCGAGGGCTAGCTCTTACGAATCGTGACGCGTGGTTCTGCGGAAGTTTTTCATGTCGGTCTCTCCAACGTATGTAAATAGGGATTGTGCATTGCTTTGATGAAAGAGCGAGATTTTAAACCTGGCGGACGTCCAAGGGAGTTTGCAGAAGGGGAGCCTGGGGTTGGGACTGGGTAACAGGAATTCCCCCTCTCTTATCCTGTTACCGGCACGTGCCATAATCCTTGCGTTGCGGGGATGCTCCCGCGTTCCCTATGATGCAGCATCTCGCCTCGAAGAACTACGCCTTACTCCGACCGAGTACAATTATGCGATAGCAATGTGACAGAAAGTGATACTGCGAGACCCTAACATTCCCTACTGGAGAAGTAAAAATGGCGACCCAGCTCAAAGTTACGTATGTGAATACTGAATATGCCGTATCAATCGGGACGGCGTAATTCGATGCCCCAGCAACCTTTAAAGTTCTGATTGAGGCGCTTTGTCGGCCTGGATAGTTATGGAAGCGGCCGCTAAGCCCGCAGCGGGGTTTAGCGAATGTTACAACCGATCTTGCTAACGGACGAGCTTCGTCCTGCTTTGCGCCTCCCTCTCCAACTCGCCAAGGTTGAGAATTTTAGGAGGGCCCCTGGGATATAAAGAGGTCTCTCATTCTCTACATTCAGCTCAGGGACACAACTTGGACGATCGCAATCGCAGTTCCGGTACATATTACTGCGCAGAAATGGTAGCTGTTGAAGCTGTACGTGCCTCCAATGCGGGGCTTAAGAGCTTGAACCCGGGTCTGGTTGCTTTGTTTGGTATGTCACCTCTACCCCTCCCGATCGACTGAAGCTAACACTGTACCCTGTTCTACAGTCGGAGCTACCAATGGAATCGGCGAGAGCACCTTGAAGCAATTCGCCATATACACAACAAGGCCAAACATCTATTTTGTCGGGCGAAGCGAAGCTGCTGCTACGAGGATCACAGATGAACTTAAGAAGCTGAATCCGGAAGGGACATTTACGTTTCTTCAGGCGGATGTTTCCTTGTTGAAGAATGTGGACGATGTGTGTGACAAGATTAAGGCGAAAGAGAAGAGGATGAACCTTGTGTTTTTGAGTCCGGGATATTTGACGCTGAAGGGACGGGACGGTATGTCTTGACCTGAAGTTCCTCCACCCGAAGAGACGTATGGAGGCGCTAACGCTGAGTCTCCTACGGCTTTAGAATCCCCAGAAGGCCTCGACCGCAAATTCGCCGTAAACTACTACTCCCGCTTCCGCTTCATCCACAACATGCTCCCACTCCTCTCCGCAGCCTCCAGCACTCACGAACTTTCCCGCGTCGTCACCGTTCTCGCCGCTGGCCACGAAGGCAAACTAATCGAATCTGACCTCGACCTGAAAACAAGCTTCTCCCTCCGCAACTGCGAATCCCACACCACCACTATGACCGACCTTGCCATCGAGGAGCTGGCCAAGCAGTACCCTGGTACAGGCTTCGTCCATACGTTCCCGGGCTTCGTAGATACGAATATCATCGGCCGGCTTGCGTTCCCGCTTTGGGCGGCGGCGAAGGTATTGACGACGTTGCTGAAGCCATTTTCGGTGCCGATTGTGGAGAGTGGGGAGAGGAATCTGTACATGGGGACCAGTTTGATGTACCCGCCTAAGAACGTGGAGGGCGCGGTGGGAATGCCGGCGGAGGAAGTGGCGGTGGGAAGTGATGGGGTGAAGGGAAGTGGGGCGTATTTGTTGGATTGGAATGGGAAGAGAACAGGGAAGGACGCGCTGTTGAGCGACTTGAGGAGCAGAGGAGTTGGACTGAAGGTCTGGGAGCATACGTTAGAGATGTTTAAGAATTCTGGGAAGGGTCTGTAATGGAGATGTATTTGTTTGTGGGCCTGTCTCTCGTAAGGAGCGGTTGAGGGAGGTATTGGTAGTGTGGTAGTGTGAATGGCAGCTAAGGTGTTTGTGCGTGTCAACACATAGTCTGTTAATAATGATAGCCTTTTTTAATGTGTCCCAATCGAAACAGCTATTTATTTAGTAGATGCCGCTGCTTAGCGGTATATCGAAAGCCCCCATCTAAGCCGATGACGTAGTAAACTGGATCGGCCAAGCGGCAGCTTCAATTTAATGCAGCAAGGGCGTCTGAGCTGACGAAGTCTCAGCATAGCTGGTGAAAGAGAGGCAGCATCCAATTCTGCGCAGAAATAACAGCATCTAACCCGATTCAGACTGGCCTTGAGGCTTCAGCCACCTCCTTAACTTTCTTAGCCCTAGGCTTCCTAGGCTTCCTTGGTTTCTTCCCGCCATCAGGCACTACTTCGCCCTTCTTCTTCTCCTTCTTCAGCTCCTTCGCCAGTTTATTCTGCGCATTAATCTTCCTCTCATACGCATCCTTAACCCGCCTCGCAAGCGTCAACGTCTTCGTCCTCAGCGTCGCACGCATCGCCAACATTGTCTCCCGCGCGTGGTGAACGTCGCAGTACTTTGCCTCGGGGTCCCAGCGGATCTCGGCGGCTGGTTCGGGGCAGGGAGTCCAAGGTTGGGTTCGGTGGGACCATTCGCACGGGAGGATGCCGATTTCACGGGTGGTTTCGCAGCATTTGTATTTGCGCTTTAGGAGGCGGCACATTTTGACTGCTTCATAGAGTCTGGAGTAGGTTAGAGCTTGCAAGTGACGGTAGGCATGGAGATGCTTGCCTAGCTGACTAGTGGCAGACTATCGTTGAAAGGGAGTTGCAGCGTGGAAAAGTCTACCCTAGAGAGAATGGAGGCTATATGAAATATAAGCACCGTGCATATGTGCGTGAGTAGTGGTAGTTTGGATTGTAAATGCAGAGAACTTCCGTTAAAGTCTCGTTCATCGTCAAGTCGCTGTTGCGTGACCGCTATTGTGACGGTGTTTGTACCCGCACGCCAGCTCATTCAGGGGAGTTGGGAAGTGCAGTAGCGTGTTGGAGATAATGAACGCCGGCAGAACTTACGTCGGTGATGCGCTAACCGCAGAAGTACAGATCCTTCACAGCGGCTGGGACTGTCTTTCGCACGGCCTTCACATAGAACGGTGAGACGGGAGTAGTGACAGGCGCAAGTGCATGAAGCGTAATGATTTAGGGAGATATACAAGAAGATCGAAGATAGGTTTGAATCTCCTTGTTTCTGCGAAGAGTAGTTCTGCTGGTGGAACAATTCGGATGAAGGATACGAAGCGAAAGTGCGTACATATACGGATTGGAGTGTAGTGTAGACATCGCTTTGAGTAGTGGTAAACAACGCTGCTTTACAAGAAGAAACAAGATGGGCACTTCTACTCTTTCCCCAGTACTACAAGATACATCAGTATTCCTCGTACGTGAGTCCTTAAGGAAGTACAAGAGCTTTGGGCAAGACAACGAGATTTGAAGATAAAGTCATATATGAGGAGCAAGTCTATGCCGGGAGATCTATATATAGTCAAGAACCGGCACTTGGGCGCATATGAAAGGATAACACAAGACTGGAAAAGGCTCCCGCTGAGCGAGGTTACCAAGGGACTCCTAGTGCCTTGGGATGGGCGCATGGTGACTCTTTGTTGATGAGGAAAAAGGGGGCAAGCTTGTCGCCGTAGCGCCAGCATCTTCTGAGAAGAAAACCCATATATCATCGACTGATGGCCACCTTCGTAATCCCAATGCTCAAAAACCTCAACGGTAAGAGGATTTAGTAGAACCCTGGCTGTTGTTAGTGTCATGTAGTAGCAAATATCGATTGCCAAGCGGAATCTCAACTCTGTGTAGACAACAATTCTCTAATTCACTATCCGTCAGACATCACATTATCTCCAATACAAGACAAGTATCACAAGAATGGCCTTCAATCATATGGTGCGCTAGTTAATGCGATCCGAACGGTTTATGTTACACACAAATGCTACAAACCTTGAAGCGCCCAGGGCTGCGCCATATCCTTTATCACCGCGTAGACCAAGGTAGAGTGCCCTCTTCACCGCTAGCTTACAGATCCAGTCATCCCTTCTTTTTATCCTTCTCCTTTTCTCTCTCCTTATCTGTCTCCTTACCCTCTTTCGCATCACCAGCAGCCGCACCATTTGTCTTGGACCCCTCCTTCTCGTCCTTTTCATCATCCTTCTTTCCCTCCTTTTCCTCCTGTTGCTGTCGATTTTGAATTTTGTTCTCAATAAGGTCATGGAAAGCAGTAATGGCTCTTATCAAGCTGCTAAGGTAGATCGCCATCAGCTGGTCGTTCGTTTTAATGCTCATGGCTCTTGCTAGCTCGCTGTTTTCGGTTTGCGTCGCTGGTACGCCATTCTCAAGCTGGCCAGGATATGGCGTAGCTTTCGGCGTCGAAAGATTAGGCAGGAGATTAAAAACGTCCTGTAGGTTGCCTAGGATGGCGTGGTTGACAGGAAGCTCACGATCCAAAACCTTTTGTAGATACTGCCCAATATCACGTAACCGGAGATGGAGACCTTGAAGTGATTGAAGCTGTGATGTTATGCGAGTGGATAGGGTGCCAACCGCTACATCACGGATATCACGGAGTAAATGTTCGACACCAATCTCCTCTGCTTCTTCGGCTTCTATAATGGATGGAGTATGAACAAATGTCTTGGTGGTAGTAGTACCGTCCTGGTGCAGAGAGTGAAGGTCAGCGACAGGGATGCCTGCATAGCGGCGGAGCTCGGCATACATCTTTAATCTCTTCAACCGCAAAGTAGGCATCTGTTGGTACACCGACTTCTTTGGGCTGAACATCAATGATGACCAGTAAAGGATTAGGTGTGTATCTCTTGAAGAGCTCATTGATCTCCAAATCTGATGCCCGTAGCTTAGGCCCCGAGTGATACCATCCTATAAGTTTTTCCCGTGCGTTGATCTTCTTGAACATATCGTTCATATTCTCGACAAAGTTATGATCTAAGAACCACACTGAAGGATCCTTCTCGTCTTCCTCGAATGGGACTATTTAATATATCATTAGCTGTGGATTCTGAAGAAACTTATGGAATGTGAATCTAGAAGCCGCAACGGGGGGAAAGAGCATTAGGGAATCACAATAATTTCACAAGGACATCGTAATCATAGTATTCGATAAATACTTGGTATTGCACAGACATACCTGCAAAGCTATTCGATACCCTTACATTCTTGCCATCGTTTTGTCCCAAAAGCACACCGACCACCCGCTTTCTCGTTCCTTTTGTTAATGAACGCCCATAGTGGTCTGCGACTGAAAGCAGAACCAAAGGGGCTACGGAAACGTTTCTCGTAATTAGTGACAGCGTCTCCGCTGTCGTAGCAGGCATTATAAGAGAAAGAGGTTGGTAGTTGAGATTTAGGTAAAGTTGCTGATGAGGACCTAGATGTGTTTATTTCTAGCTGTGCCTGGACCTTTAGAAGTTCAATAAGCTCCAAGTCGGCTAACCCTTCGCCGCATTGAACGTCACGTGTAATTCTTAGGGAAGTCATGATATCAAACCCAGGTTATTACAAAATATAGACCAATAAATTGGAAATATGTTTTAGATAACCTTGCCTGGATAAACCATCTGCGCCAACGTGACCGGGTGAATGGTGCTCGGGTCTTGAGCAAATGTGATGTTCATGCTCCCGGGCCGAGTTTCGCAGCAACGGAGCTTACCTCACATTCCCCAACTTCAAGCACCGTCCCATATATTCCCGAGGCTTTCCTGCTACGCCACTTATTTTTCCTTATCTTGGTCAGGTCCTTCCACCATCTGTAATTTACAGCAATGGCCCCGATTACAGACAAAATGGTCGATGACCTCAAAGAATTGGTCCATAAGCTTGAATCTCGGGTTCATCAATTGGAACAGAAGCTAGAACACGGGGATGGGAAGTCGTCACAAGGAGCAGGCGGAGGACTGAGGATGGTCTTGATGGGTCCTCCTGGAGCAGGTATGCAGATTTCTCTTTATCCATGACCGGCGCGTGAGAAAAACTGCTACCGAAAACCTCGATATGCGGCTAACGCTTGGGCCAATAGGCAAAGGAACTCAAGCCCCGAAGATCAAAGACAAGTTCTGCGTTTGCCATTTGGTATGGTTACAGCCATCCCAGCATCAGAAGGTGAGGCTGTAAGCTAATTGTTCTCCCACAGGCTACCGGAGACATGCTACGGTCACAAGTTGCGAAGAAAACCCCCTTAGGACGAGAAGCCAAGAAGATCATGGATCAGGGCGGTTTAGTCAGTGATGAGATCATGATTGATATGATTAAGCACGAGTTGGAGAGTAACAAAGAATGCAAAAACGGGTACGCAGTTTGAACGTAGCACAATCCAACTTTCAAGAAACGATACACACAACCCTGCCAAGCCCCGTCATACTGACCAGACGGCACTAGATTCATCCTTGACGGATTCCCCCGAACAGTCCCACAGGCTGAACGGTTAGATTCCATGCTAAGAGAGCGAAATGAGAAGCTACAGCATGCGGTCGAGCTCCAGATCGACGACGGTTTGCTCGTTTCGCGAATTACCGGCCGCCTAGTTCATCCTGCTTCTGGTCGCTCGTATCATAAAGTCTTCAATCCGCCCAAGGAACCTATGAAGGACGATGTAACTGGCGAGCCCTTGATCCAGCGGTCTGACGACAATGCGGACACATTGAAGAAACGATTGTCTACGTACCACGCCCAAACAGCTCCCGTTGTCGCGTATTACAAGAAAACTGGCATCTGGACTGGGATTGATGCCAGTCAGGAGCCAGGAGTAGTATGGAAGAGTCTGTTGGGTGTTTTTGGTGAGGAGAAGAGGGCTGTATCAACCAGTAACCTACTCAGTAGACTTGGTTTGGCCAAATAGACGGGTGGTGCGGTTGACTATAATAGAGAAGTTATGAAGGAAATTTTCACGCTTCCACCCACTGATGCCTCACACCTAAGCTTTCGCCGACATCTTCAATCCAGGCCGCCTTTCATTCGCACTTCTTGAAGGTGAGCATGCACATAGACATTTCGGTAGTTCTCCAGCTGTATTTGTAATGTTAGGAGTCGCCAAGTCTTAGTGATTCTGATTTCCCTTCTATTCATCATTTGTCTCCTTTCTAAGTCTCAGAGGCCGGTGCTATGAGACAAGGACTCTTTTATGATGGAACGCAAAAATAAGGAAATGTACTTCTTCAGGCCCATTGTAAGTACAGAATGAATTGGGCATATTCGGTATAATCCACATTTGCTTTGTTTGTGGTCAGTGTCCAAAAGCAGCTCAAGTGAACCTCCTCATCAACATTCACCCGAGCATGCACCTTACCATAACAAACGACTCCCTTGCCTCTCCTCTCGCACCCTGAACTCGCACACTCGCACACTCGTGCCTCGATTTCACGCCAATCTCCACTCAAGATTCAATCATGTCTCGCCATTGTCTTCCTATGGGGTGGTCGACCGAACACGATATTTTCATCTGCCACCTTGACTCTCAGGGTCTCATGAACGATGATATCTGCAAACTCCTCCGCGTAATCTGGCCTGCTTTCGGCATAGAGGGTTTTAGAGTGAAGGCAGTTGAGAATCGACTTCTTGCTCTCGATCTGTGCGAGAACGACTATTTCAGCCGGAGCGTAGAAGAATTCGACTGGGCTACAAAGCTTTGGGGAGAGAATATTCCGCACAAGTAGGCTTGCAAAGAAATATATACAAGAAGCGTTCGCTGATGCTACCTCTATAGTGGATGTATTGTTTCGACTGCGTTTCTGTGTATCTAGCCTTATGGAAAGGTAAGTTCATATCTCAAAAGGCTCTGCTTTAAGAAGTTTCATGCTTATTCTATCTCGATAGCAAGCACACACCGTCTCGACGCATCGTTAGTGTGTTCTGATAGTCCCAGTGTTTAGGTAAGCTTAAGATTTTGCATTCCCTACTTACAGCCTGCTTATCCTGGATTAGTAGGGTCGTTCATTGTCTATGGTCTCTTTGATTTACGGCTGCACAGGCAGTTATGTGGATCACAAGTAGTCTCTAGTCACTAACTCCTAAATTGAAACCGCTGGCTTCTAAAACTCCACGCCCGTACTTGCATTTCGACCAGACATACGTTCAAAATGTGTCTAATTCTTGTCTCGCAGCTGCCATTAATTTTCCATGTTCCTTGCATCCTTGTACTTTATCCCCTGTATACCGTACTCTCGATTACTTCAGGGTATTTCAGGTCGTTTTGCTCCCGGACCTTGTCCATAACGTCCATGATGATAACACTTTCTTCCCACGACAGAGTCTTACTTTCTAGCTTCTTATCCCTTAAACATCTCACGCACTCGTCGGCTTCCCAGAACATCCCATAGCCGCCAGGGACTGGTACCTCGAAGTCTTGCACCTGTGGCCCACTTGACCCGTCGCCTTTGCCTATGATTCGGTACTTCGTCGGGCGGTATATCGGACCATACACCTGGATCTCACCCCTGCTGCCTTGAATACGAACAGCAGGGACTGCAGAGTTTGTACCTTCCAGGTCCGTTGCGACGGTTAGGGCAGTCATAGCAATGCCATGAGCGTTAATTTCAGAAGGAAAGTTCAAAAGGATCGTGGTAAGCTGGTCGGCACCAGTCTTATAATATTTGCTCATGGAGCTGCTGACTACTGGGGGTTCGCGACCCTCGGGTTGAAGGTGGTAAAGAATCTGAAACACCCAGGTCAATGAGTAGATGCCCACTATAGGTCCTCGAATTAGCTAGAACACAGCCTGATGGGGATCGGTTAACCCACGGTCCAGCATTGCTCCGCCTGCAAGATTCATATTGACCATGCGGTGCTTTGTGCCCCACTTCTTCTCTACGTCTTCACCAAAACTCAAATCCGCGAGCACTCTGTGCACATCCCCGACCGTCCCATTACTAACTAGTTCCCTTATCTTGACGCTTATAGGGAAGAATCTCGTCCACACGGCCTCCATGAGGAATAACCCCTTTCTCCTTGCTATCTCGACGAGTATTCTTGCCTGTGCGGCATTGACCGTAATTGGCTTCTCACACAACACATGCTTTCCCGCATTCAGGCACAGCATAGTGTTTTGGAAGTGGTGTGAATGCGGCGTAGCAACGTAGACAATGTCCACATTCGGATCCGCAACAAGCTCCTCATATGAGCCATATGCCACTGCGGTGGGAGGGCATTTGCAATCTTTCAGGAACTGTTCAGCCTTCTCGGGGGAACTTGCCGAAGCTGCCGCGACGACGTCGTGGGCAATATCAGAGACACCTCGTGTGGCAGGGTCGACGAGCAGGTCTTTTGTGAATACTAATATCATGCATTCCAGTCATTACGTACCCCGAGTCTTATGTAGGAATTAAGTGCACAGTTACCTGATGCTATCCATCCGCATGCTATACGCGATCTTATCAGCAGCAGCTTCGATTCTTCTGGCTAAGTTACATACCTAGAATGCCCCAACGGACAGTATGAGGCGTTTCGGCCATGGTTTCTTGTCTGTAGCTTCACTTTCACCAATTGAACGAATAATTAAGATCTTTACTTGTGAGAGGATGTTTTGAAGGCGAATTGAGAAGTTGGCTTGAGTGGTTTTGCTATTGTACAGAAGAACGGGGTAAGACGTCCATTATCTCTTAGCCATCGTGCCAAAGAGGCATGTAAATAAATTCCGGCGGGGTTTCGAGGTTTCGTGGGGTCGGATAATTGCTACCTGCTAGGTTACTTGCAGAACTAGGATAATAGCTAGTTAAAAGCCATAAAGCCATATCGGCGTGGGGTGCGGGAAGTGTTACCCTGGTAAGCAATTGAAACTAAAATTCGCCCCCGAAGACCCACTTTACGGGCTTTGTCATTTAGCCGTAGGGGCAATTAGTTGAAAACGGATCACTTCGGAATGAGATGCGCAAAACTCGGCATGTCGGCCCGACCAGGAGAAAACGTGTACGCAGTAGTAACACCCATAATATTTGATTTAGGGTTTGCTTATTATACATACATCAACAGATGTTGTACAGATTCTAGGTATCGCATATGACGCAAGCCTCCTAAAACGCCGCCGTATGATGCCCTAGCTGGAAACTCACTAGAGCGAAATGCAGTAGCCCAAATCTTGCCCACACAGCAAAAGGCTGGTGCCTGTAAAACAACAGCACCAAGAGTCATAGCTCCATATCGCCGCTGGCTTGATATCGAAAAGAAACAAAGTTATTGTGATGCCTGTTCGTGAAAGCCTATTGATCTCCGCTATGCTAGCAATTCCTTCTTTATCTTCGTCTTTGATGTCTCGTTACCAATATCCTAACCAACCAGACCATCAGTCACTTATATCAATTGAGAAGTCCGAAATGTCCTGACAGGGCAGCTTACCTCCGCTTTTCGTTTCCCCAATACTCTCTCTGGCGTAGCTCCCCTGAGTAAACCTGCACCGTCCTTGCTCGCCTCTGCGTAACAGCTGGCGTGGTACACCTTCCCTCCGAGCTTCACTGCATCCATCCACACCCATTCTTGCGCTTGGTCATGCCAAACCGTCTCAAATTTCTCTTGGCAGATGGTGCAGTTGACGCTAGCTAGAGCAGGATCGCTTGGGACAGGAACGTACTGCTTCTTCGGATCTTTGGTTCCAGCTGGGTTTAGTGAGCCTGTAACTGCGTTCGAAGTTGCCGAAGCGCCATTTGATGACTGGATATTTGCTTCATCGTCGTCATCACGAGACTTGATCCACTCCTAATGCCGATGTTAACAAAATTGAAAGATGCACTGAGCTATTTTAGTTTGTACTTGCCATTTCATCAACATACCAACTCCGGTTTTGGCCACGTCTGATGGCTTCCGCCATACGCTGATTGACTTTGAAATGCCAATCGAGATGTGCAGCTTTCTTTTCTCTGCCAGCATCGGTATTCGGGAACCGACGACCACAGGAGGCGCACTGATTTGGCCGTGCCTCGTAAAGTAGGGCTATTAGGTGAGGTCGAGGACTAAAGGATAGGAACATTAATTAAGTGCCATTGTAGGAGGATGACGTGGAGGTCATACATTTTAAGAGACGCAGAAGTCATCTGCACATCGTTTTGTAACGGAGCTTGGCTAGATTGAGCAACACTTGTAGGAAGAGTAGGTGTGCCGACATGGCTAGGAGGGAAGGGAAATGGAAAGGGGAGGTTAGCAGGCAAGAGAGGCGGTGCCGTCGAACTGGCAGGCGGCGGAGGGAGCATGCCGGCTGCACGCAAAGAGGCCAATAATGAATTCTCTGGTGTTTGTACGCCTTGGGCTGCAGTAGTTGCTGGCTGTGTGAACGGCATAGGAAGCTGAGTGGCTGTGACCGCCAGTTGTTGGGGTGGAGGCGTAGGTTGCTGAGGTATACCTGTTGAAGCAAGAAGCGCAGCAAGAGCATTCGGTGGAAACATCGTTTGCAGAGATGCTGGCTGTGCTGAGGGTTGTGGGGGAGCGGAGACTGGAGGAGCAGATATAACTGGAGGGGGAGAAAGCTGTGCAACTTGATCTTTGATCAACTTGAGCTGATCAGGAGGCAGTTGTTGGTTCTGCAGAATACTCTGCAAGTCCAGTAGAGCCTTCAGCCTCTGCCTGATTCCTTCATCATAATAATTAACAGCAAATTCGGATTTCGTCGTATCGATCAATTTTGCTATATCATTAAGCAGGCTATCTATACTAACAGTGGGTTGCGAATAGCCCCCAGGTTGTTGGTAATTCGATGCCGGCAAGGGATTTGGATATACGCGACTGGCCGGCTTTTTGATGGCATTAGCTTGTATATAGGCTTTAAGGGGCGGATAACGTGCACGTACTTGCCCGGGGCCATGTGGACCAGCAATCCCATTACCGTTTGCTTGTGAAGCATATGCTTGAGAAGTCTGAGGTGGAGCATATCGTGCGCTGGATACCGGGGGTGTTGGGGTGTTGCGATAGGGAATTGGGACCGTCGTAATTGGCACCGCGCCTCCTCCACGGCCTCGAGGATCGTTCCGTGCTTGTTGCTGTTGCATCTGTAACGCAGCCGTCCGCGCCTTAATTAAAGCATTATCAATACTCCTGGTCACCTCGGGTGGGAATACAGGTATTGAACTCAAGGAACCAGCCACAGGCTCCTTCCAAGTCTTCAACATCTCTTCAAGCTTTCTTCGCACGGAGGGATCGACAAGAGAGTAGGCACTCATGAATGTCTCATACAAGTTCCGCGCAAAATATATAGTGTACGGGGTCCCGACGTTCTTGACTACCGAGTCGAGCAAGTAAAGGGCTGGTAGCTTTCGGTTTGGAGGAGTCTAGTCATACATCAGCCAATGCTTGTTGGCCCATGCATTTGCTAATGCTCAAGATCCAGCCTTATATCCAAGAGCATTCTTGAAAAAGGAATCGACGAGGAAAAGAACACATATTACAAAAAGAGAAGTCAGGAAATGCAAATGCCTTACAGATTTGATGTGATTCTCTATGACTCTGGATATAGCCTGTGCGTGATCCATATTCTCTTTCGCGATAACTGTTAGATTGCCTATTTCCCATCTAGAGTTGAATGTTAGATCTTCAAGGGAGTTTTTGTAGTCTTCGGCAACTTCATCGGAAACTAATCCAGACATTGTGGGCTGCTGGGGATAGTGTGATGAAAGCTTGGGGAGTTAGAGATCTGGAGCAGGATCAAATGGCTCTGGCTCAGCCGAAGGCGTGCAGTGCGACGCTCCTATCGTGCTGCGCTCGCAGCAAGTTCTCTCTTCTTCCACGTCTTCTTGAACACTCGAAAGTCAAAAGCTTCTTGATCGTTTCTAGCTAGTATCCAAAGTGAATGGTATAGCACGAGCAGGCGGTGACAATCCTCCTCTGACTAAGCCCCTTCAACTGCGGAAAACAACCCAGCGTCCAGCCAGCTTCAACTTCTCCTACTTATGTATGTTCAAGTCTTCCTCAGAGAGAATCACGTCGACGAAGAGAAAGCTGTGCGTGGCTACTGCGTGGACTCGACGAGAGCGTCGGAAACCGATGGCGTTGGAACTTCCAGCCGAGAACTGCAAGATCAACCTTTAACACTAGTTTCGGCAATGTCGCGCGAATGGATGAGTCAGCGGAATTCGCGGAATTCGCCGCCCAGATCCCAAGCACTTAATCCGTGCCTTCCTCTTTCTCTCTTTTCATCACCTTTCACTTATATCACCGCAAACAACGTTCAACCTCACTTCATAAATACAAACACCAATATACCTTCACCGAGAAACCGGGCTAAGTTTGTCAAACTTGTTCAAACTACCCATTAACATTATGAGGCTTGCTTTCATCACAACATTATCAATGGTGCTCACCGCGTCTGCTGCTCTGCTCCCGCAGAAGCCAGTTATTGTCAGCTATAGTAGCAATACCCCCGATTCAGTTGTTCGGCAAGCAAAGGATGCGATTCTTGCTGCGGTAGGTTTTTCGCTGCTGAACGCAACTACAACTGGCTAATTGTGAATCACTAGGGTGGCGTGATCACTCATGAATTTTGTAAGTTCTCTTCCTTTGTTCTCAGTTGTTCCGCAGTGGCTAATCTTTCCTTTTGCAGCGCTCATCAAGTACGTTTTCGGTCATTCTTTAAAGTAGCCTCGAGATACTGATGACCCGATCTAGGGCATTCGCAGCTAAAGCCACCAGCGACGCTCTCAACACTATTTCCATCCTTGGAGCCCAATACAACTTTGTTGTGGAGGAAGATCAGGTTGTACATGCACTCGAACCCGGGCGTTCCCACTGATTTGGTGGATAACGTGTTGTTTGAGCCTCACAGAATCTTGAATATGAACTCACATTTGGGGACTGGCTGTTGCATTGCTATGAATCGGTTTAGACGAAAGTTATGCTGAACGAACAAAGCATGGTTTCGATACTTGGAGTTAGCGAGTTATATGGGGTTTGTTGGTTAGAGGGTGATTCTCTCTTTGTCTCGGCCATTTTCTCCAGAAAAAATGTCGAGTGGGACAACGCATTCACAACCGCTGTCAATACCGCTAGTCGGTGTAAATGTGAAGATATAGTTGAAAACCTTACCATGGCTGAAAAATCTCTTTGACATCTGGCCCTGCCAAACCTATTCTAGAAGTGTTGTCGTGAAATATCAGCATTTTCGGGCTTGGAGGGGCGGAGACTGGCTTTGTCGCATGCACCCATATCCCTGCTCGCATTAGCGTCACCCCCAAACTTTTGGAGCTTCGAGGTTCCGAGTAGAACAAGTACTTATACATGGTATCTATATATTCGCCTGGACTCGCCTCGTTCACGTTCAGAATGGTGAAGCCCATTCGGATATACAATCACACATAGGAAAGAGCACCAACAAGTAGGCCGAAGAGAACTCGAGACCAAGCCGCGCAGCATAATGAACCCCGAAGACGTCCCACCAGCCACAGCAGCGGAGGCTCTCTTAGAATGGGTACGTCAATCCTTAACGTGTACCCTTCACAATTCAATCATATCACAACCTAAGTTTCGTCGAGCATATTCGTAGTCTGCTAACAGTATTGACCGATTAGTTCAACGACTTCCCTATATCTGAGAAGATCAAGTCGCTAAAGGAGCTTCACGATGGATTACTTCTTCGAAAGCTACTACGTACGTCCCTCTTGGTATCGAATCCTTTCAGTAGCTTTAGGCGGATATTTTGCTAACCCAAGTTCTGTTCATTAGTAAAACTCGACCCTGAATACTTCGGAAGCCACCTCGGTGATGTAGGGTCTACCCAACGGGAATTCTGGCTACCAAAGTTCCAGCGCTGTGAGTACCAATATACGGCGGCTATCGCGTAATTCCTGCAGCGTGTAACATGAAGGGACCCAAGGTACTAACCTTGTTGCAGTGAAAGAGATTCACAAGGCCGTTACGTCCTACCTCAGAAATGAATGTGACAGAGCGGAGCTTCATCTTCAACCGACAGATCTGAAAGCTATTGCGGAAAAATCATCCGAGGAAGACATCATAAAAGTTGGCCATACCGTCGAGAACAGCCTGAAGACTCACCAGCACTGATTTCTCATATAGCTCTTCCAAGTTATTATTTTGGCAGCCTTATTTTCTCCCGCATCGGACGACTACTACCCGAAATTGCTACAGCTCAGTTTGCCCACACAGAAATTTCTTGCAGTGCTCCTGAACCCGGTATGACCTCAAAGATCATGGTACTTGACGGTAACGCTAATGGCCCTTGCCAATAAGGTACAAAGCCCAGCGAGCTTGCTGCCAGTTGCCGAATCCTCCAAAGGTGTTAGCCAGAAACATGGTATTGGAATAAAAGTTGACCCAGAACTTCAATATGAAGAACGTTTGAGCGGTATCATGACTGAGAATGAGACGCTCAAGAAAGAAAAGAGTAGCCTCCAGGAAGAAGTGACTCGGCTTTCTAATCGCCTGGGACGACTGCAGGAGAACAATGTAGGCTGACTTCAATTTCAAATGTTTTTTGCTAACGCGCATGCTAGGATATCTTGCAAAAACGCTTGTCAGAGGTGGAGGCGAAAGTCTCGAAGTCTGTGGATGACGAGGGATATGCAAAATTATCAAGCATGGAGTCTACTTTGTAATATCTTTTCAAATATAGACACAGACTCTGTACTAACAATGGAGCAGGCGGGAACAGGAGGACATCATAGCCTATCAGGAATCCAAGCTCGCTGAGATGCAGGCCGATACTGTGGCGCTTCGAAGAACTGTAAGGCCGCTCAGAAGACCTTAGAGTGGAAGAACACTAAGACTATACAGATTGGGGGATTCGAAATTCAAGTGGCGAGTGTGCAGAAGATTCAGGATGAACTGGACGAGACTAAGGTGGAGAGAGACAACTTGGCCAAGAAAGCCAACACTTTAGAGAAGTTCAAGCAGAAGCTCAAGGATACCCAGAACCTTGAGAACGAGAACCGCCAACTACAAAGAACAATCGATGAGATGAAAGCTGGCCGGAAGTCGAGCGATGACATGCAAAAGGAGCTCGCTGGTGCTAAACTGACAATGTCACAATACAGGAAGACATTAGAGAAGGTTGAGCAGGATAATCACGATCTTTTAATTCATAAACGACGACTTGAACTTGAAAACACGGCTCTACATGACAGGCTGGACCAACAGCTGCAAAATTCAGATATTATAGCTGATCTGCAAGATAAAATTCGTGAGCTAGAAGCTGGTGTTGTTCATGCACATACACAAATTACAGAAGAAGAGGAAGATAGCTTGGACGCGGAGTTGACATTAAGTGATCAAACCAAGAGAGATCTGTGAGTTGCACCTCTTGGTTGAGCTCGATGAGGAGATTTACTGATGGCAAGTAGAAAACTGGAAATTGCGAGACTTAAAGCCGAGATCCAAAAGCTTAAGGACGACGGCGGAGCCGCGGCCGGGGTGGTCATGCTTGAGAATCTGCTGGAAGATGCGCGTACAGCAAAAGAAAAGTATCAGAGTTTATATATTGAAGACCACCAGGCCAAGCTTGCGCTCCAGTCTCAGATTTCTGCAATCGAGGAAGGCCAGTCTGGTGCAGGGTTGGTTCTTGCCATCCAGGAAGTTGTGTTACCACTAATTCTTTTCATAGATCGGCCGTATTTCTCAAACTACGTAAAAATCTGCTTGAAACGGAGGAGAAGCTTTCAGACACAAGGATGCAACTGTCGGAGACAGCTGCGAGGCTATCGATTACGGAGAAAGAACTGACTGTTGCGAAAACAGACTGTAAGTCTTGCCTTGCCTCCTTGCGGCGTGAATTGCCTCTGGGCGAGTGCTGAGCATTATGTCCGAATAAGTGAGTATGGTAGGTAAAGACGAACTTGACGCTCTCGAAGAACTCAAGCAGAGAAACTCAGCCGAGGTTGTTGAGCTCCGCGCTGAGACTGAGAATCGGGCCGCCCAGCTCAAAGCTCTACAGACAGACCTTGAGGAAACAAGGCTACTTCTCAACACTGCTCTCCTTGACAAGGATGTTTACCAGAAGAAGCTGGAAGTGCAAAAGGATGTAGGACGCAAACTCAAAGATGAAATCAACGAATACAGAAGCACCTTTGAACTTCTCCGAGCATCCAACGAAGGTCGCGAAGAGGGATTTAAGGAGGCGCTGGAGACCAAAATACTCCGCCTTCAAAAACAGATGGAAATATCCAAAGAGAAGCAGACAAAGAGGCAAGAGGTACAAAAACCGAACGATGCCGGCCCCTCCCGCTCAAACCGTTCATCCGCTGCTTCTAGAAGGATGTTTGTACTAAACCAAAACGTTGCCGGCTAGCATATCAGAAAGCAGAACGCCATCATCAAAGAACTCCAAGAAAGACTGCAACGCGCAGAAGAAAACGATAAAGAAAGCACGGCGAAAGCCGATGAAGAGCTTTTGATAGAACAGAAGGTACGATTTGGAAGAAAAATATACCCACTTATAGCGACAATCGCCCCTAAAATCAAACCAAATTAAGAAGAGAAGAAACAAAACTGACGACAATTATTATTTTGAGTCACAGAAAGCAAAAGAACAGGAATTGCTTAATCTGAACCGGGAAATTTCACTCATGACCACGGCGTGGTATGATCTGACAAACCGACTACAGATGAATAGCGTCGTGCTTCTTCGCCGAAACGACGCACCCACCAGCTTTCTCCCAAAACAACGCTATTTGATGAACACTTCAACGGTGAGATAGGCAGGTTAATTTAGTCTGTCACCAAGGCAAGTCCATGTGGGGCGTACACGTTGCTGACTTGTCTTCAATATCCTTGTGGTCGTTAGAGGGAATGAAGTTTACTGTATGCGAAGTATGAAACGTTGCGATGACTTATCGGATCTGATGTACTATACCTGTATACCCAGAAGAGGCAAAGAAGAGTTTACTGTAAGGCCCAAAGGGGCCGTCAAATCCATCCAGTTTAAGACGGCTGGTATATATTAACTATCACATACTCTCTTTATATATATATAACTTTCAGTTATCCCCCATTATATTAATTCTATCATTCTATTTTTAAGTTTGGATACAATAGAGTTAGTATTAGATTGTAGCTAGAGGTAAACTTTAAGATAAATTTCTTCAAATTCTATATCAGGAAACGGTGGGCCCTGCATTAGGCAAGGCGCGTGCATGGGCCCGCCGCTGCTTTGGCGGGGTATAAAAACCGCGCCTCTGCCCACGCCTTGCCGTTTTCCTTCTTTCCTCCCCCCTTCTTTACCAACAACCTAATACACACCAGCATTTCGCGACGCTTGGTCCCCTTGTCCGGCGTACGCGCATGTCGGCCCTTCTGCCTACTAGATCCACTTCTCCTCCCACAAGGCTCCCCTGAACCGGCCGCGCCGCAGCCGAGACGACCACGGCAAGGCATTCAGCAACCAGAATCCACTCGCCTCCCATCCTGTGTCGATGCTTCTGAGGGCCTTCGATGCTAGATCATCTCTCAAGTCTGCCTCGAAGCAGAGTCCCGACTCTGCTTGTCCTCACGCCTCGACCAACCCTCCAGGGAGCACAGCGTTCCGGAGTCTCGAGATGCCGCGGACTTGGCTTGTACGCATTGCAGTACACAGCCCAGTTGTAAAAGTGACTCCCGATGACGCGGCCTTGCCGATGATCGAGAAATGATACTGTAATTGGTCGATCGTGTTGACAGTAATATGGAATTGTAGCTGCGGACGGGCATCTTCTAGCATGAAAGTGCAGGATCAACAGTTTTAGGGCGTCGCAGCTGCGGTGGATCTCTGTGCGTGACGGGAAACATTTGAAGCCAAGGCATTTTTGACGGAGGGAGGGCATTAGGCGGATAATAGCATGGCAGGAGTGTACGGCTGATCGCGGGGCCTAATTTTAGTGCACTTCGCGCGATGCTACAACCCTAAATGAATCTTCTGATCTCTCCATCTCTTCCACCTTTTGCAGTGTGAAGACTTTTTTCTTCAATCCCTTCTAATCGTTTCCCTACTCGAAATGGCCACTTTCGACCCTATCCCTTATACATATGTTCCAACGGCCCCCCGCTTCAAGAGCACAAAGGCTCCCTACAACCGTACCCCAAAGCAGGTCAGTATCCTCGACAAGATCCAACGCATCAAAGTGGGCGGTGCAGCACTCGGCACGCCCCGACCGCCAGCAGCGGTGACAGCAGCTAATGACAGCAGAAATGACGGGCCTGGCATTCGAAGTATGCTCTGAGATTGAGGTGTTTGGCCTATGGCGACTGTGACTGATTTGTGGGAATCTGAACAGAGACTAGTACCGTCTACGGCGGCAACGACAAAGAGGAGGACGACGATGACGATGACGATCTCCCCACAATCGAAGACCTACTGTAAACCACGCTAAAAAAGGAGGGCTTTGCGACAGAGGACTCAAGCCTAGAATATAGAGTACGAGGAGTTGAGGAGGGAGCCGGCTCCATCGACTGTAGCAGGTTAGTATCAGGCGATCGTTCAGCGGTAGTCGAGGTGAGCACGCCCTCTACACCCCATTGTGGAATCGACTCTAAAAAAAAAAATTTGTAACGGTTAGATAACCTAATTGTCCTACTGGAAGATAACGAGTCGAATGCCTCCGATTCCGAAGTAGTCGACGGTAGTCTTCATACTGAGAGTGCAGGCTAGATGTGGCTTCTTCCAGTAGCCTAGAAACTGCCGTCGACTCGAGACCTCCGGCTCCCCCTTCTAATCCCAAAGGATGCCACGAAATCGAACGTAATGACTTCGCCGACACGGCCCAGCGCTTGCGGCTTGCTGAACAAAAAGCTTTGACATCCGATTCTATACGCCCTTATAGTCCCTCTTCACGCCCCTCAAGCGAGCCATTGCACGACTGCATCAGCACAGAAGACTTACATACGCGTTGCGCCAGATCCGAGGCTATGATGTCCAATTCCGCTCGCCCTTGCAGTCAGCTCATACATTGCTCTAAAGCGTCACTCCTAAACCAGCTTAGTCAAGAGGATCGCCTTTATACCGGCCAAAGCGTAACAGACGAACACGGGCTAGTTCGCCCTGTACTCTATACTAATACTTTTGATGAGGAGAGGCAGCAGCGGCAGCAGCAGGAGGAGGACCACGAAGGCGAAGACAACGATGAGGACGACGGCCAGCTGCAGCAAAAGGTGAATAATATGGCAGCTGTGCTGACGACTGAAAGGGTTGGTGATACCCATCTATCTAGCAAGGGGGATGAAAGCGCAAGGCCGGCCAAGCGACAGCGGCTGCTTCCTTACAGTGATTCCTTTCCAGAACCAAGTCATGACGAGGCGAGGAGCCATAGCAATAGTTACAGCGACGACAAGCTTAACAATGCCAAAGCCAAGTCAGACGAGGATGATGAGAGGCCACGTCCTGCTAAGCGGAAGCGACTGTCTTCGTCTTACGATAGCCCAGCACAATGGAAGCGCAAGAACCATCTTCAGTATAGGTCTTCCCGCCAGTGTAAACCACGCTCCAAGTCCCATCAGCACTATCCCAAGTCATATTCCCTCCTTGATCAGGGTTCAAGAGTCGCTGCGGGCTCTAGTGCTGAGAATCGATTGCTTTCGCCAGCGCCGCCTGCACCACAAAGCATGGATACAGAGATGCCGTCTGACTGCTTTACGATCAAGCCAATACAGCAACATTTGTTCCTCTTGACTAGCTTTAGCCGGCATACCTCATCCCGGCCCTCATTCAGTGGAAAGACTGTTAGGACTACGACAGAAGCAGGCTGTATCCACGGAGATGCGACACATACTCGACTCTAGCATGGCAGAGCTATTGCATCGCGAGGGAGTGAGCCGTCGAGCAGCGATGACGACGGTAGTTTAAGTGACAGCGATCCTGATTCCAGCAGCGACGATGACGGATGTTCCAGTGAGGACAAGCAGAAGCGTTCGAGCACAAGGAAGCATAGTCCATGGTCAACACTAGGTGAGCAGCGCTTGCTAGCATATAAGAAAGAGGACAAGTCTTGGAGGTGGATCTTTCGCAAGTTCCCAACCAGAACTCCGGCCGCAGTACGCACGCGCTGGATCATAGTACGGGCCAGAGTCAAATAGGCTTCCTCCTGCAGGTGGATAGGCAGCAGCTCAATCTCTTTATCCCTTGGCATCTGCTAGGACGAACATTTAAAAACGACTTTATGCGGGAGTAGGTACGGTCGAGGGTTCAAAGCAAGGAGAATAGGAGATTAGATGCATAGGCGAAACAATATAAAAGAAAATTGAAGGATTGATATTGGAAGCAGATATGAGGAGCAGTACCCTTATTAAAAACAATTGGTGCATTATACAATAAGTCGCACGTTCATTGGCATCCCTAGTATCATTGTATCATATGTTGCAAAATATATTTAGCTACAAGATTGAAGACCTGCCTGTGGCAACAACTGCTTGTAACAATGTCTACTTCGGAGATAATAGCCATGTAGATGATAACCAACGCAGCCTGCGTGGAGTAGACAACGGGGAGCTGAGGAAGGATGTGTAGTGCAATGGAAGATTCCGTGCGAGAATGAATAGATGATGATGATGATAATATCCTATTGGCTTTTCAACTCCGCTGGCCCCCCACCTCTGGTGTACACCATTCTGGTAGTCATCTTTTTGGTGGATATGGTGTATGATTTTTTGGTGTACAAGACAGTTCTGCCTGCTCCCCGCGGGGCGTGGCGAATCATGCAAAGCTTCAAATTAGCATGCAGCCGTTTGCATCCAACTGCGTTCCAGCCTCATTCGAACGACTTGTAACCAGTATAAATTGTTCATATAGCTAGCTCTGAATTTGTCACCTAATCACTTACATCCTGATCTCCGAACATTATACCAGCTTTATAAGATACTCTCTAGTCAATTTTTGAGGTGAGGTTTATTAACTCCTATCACTCTAAGCCGGCATTTACGGTACCAACCGCGTTACAACATATGAGACCCTGGCTCGTCGCTTCCAACCCGATAACGACACTAGCGAAGACGACGCCGACCAGACAGACCCAGAACATGTGGGTAGGGCGCTTTGCACGAGTAGTGTGTGATGAAGGACACCGTATCAAGGGTCGAAGGACTGAGGCATGGGGGGCGGTGTCCGGGCTAAGAGCTCGCTGCAAGTGGATCTTAACAGCAACCCCACTGGTCAATAGGATAACCGATTACTCTGGATATCTTTCTCTTTTCTTTAACTAGCGATGGGCACAAGATGCCGGAGATGCCGGAGATGCCGGAGACGAGTACCCAAGCTAGTCCGATAAAGGCTTTCTTGCTCTAGACAAGAAGGATCAGACTGTTGAGAACGGGCTTCACCTGCTGGACCCTGAGTTATTCGGCCGCAATGTGGCTCTTGGGGACACGGTGATGGAGCGAGCAAAGTATGCCCTCCCTGCACTCTCGCGCATTCTCTAGCTGCAGAGAACAACGGCGACGCTGGTTGATATTGGGGGTGGGCGGACTCAGCGAATTGGAGACTCTATACCCTATTCACAGACAGTACAGTTGAGCTTGCCCTGTCATCAGAAGCACAGAGTGAGTACAATCAGTACCACGAAGAGCTCTATAGCCAGTTGAAGCGGCGGAACCCAGCGAACCGCGATGATGAGGATGAGCCGGCAATTGTGTTCAACAATCGGTTTCTCCGGTAGCTGGCTCAAATTGCCTTTTCCCCTCTGCTGGAGCGGTTTGCCCTACGGGTATCCCGCAATGGGGTGGAGGAGATTGAGAACTTCCGGAAGTGTACAGACAGTGGTGCCAGACTATTTGTCCGGCACACTATGCTGGACTGGGAGTGCCGGTCCCACGGGCAGCTGCAGACCTGGTGGAGTTCTTGACCAGTGCTTCCCCTAAGCTGGGATATCTGTGTGGCCTGCTTGCGGATGCGGTTCTTACCAGGGAAGAGAAGGTCATTCTCTTTGCTGATAATGTGGATGACGGAGATGCTGTTGGGCCTGCTGGACATACCATATGCAGCTATCCGGGCATCCACTAGGGCAGATGAGAGAAACCATATCATGCGACTCTTTAACGATAAGGACCATCCGACTCTAGTTCTCTTGACAACCTTCCGTACCTGCTCCCTTGGTATCAACCTGCAGCGGGCCTGCCACACGATGGTAGTGCTGGAGCTAGCTCGCAATATCAACACCCTCCTCCAGGCCATTGGGCGTATTAACCAGGTAGGGCAGACTAAGCGGCAAGTTGTGACGATTCTCTTCTGTGAGGATACATTCAACCGCTGGCAAGAATACATGTCTACCAAGAAGTTTATGGCCCAAATCGCTAGATCGCTTGCCATCCGACAGGATGGCTTAGAGCGGACAGAGAAGACGGTTATGGAACTTCTGGGATAGCCCCAGCCCCGCCTGCCAATGTGGAACATGCGACTTCCTCTTCGTGAGGTTGAGACGGGTTCTGCAGG
The DNA here is from genome assembly GCA_022345685.2 of Nothomitra cinnamomea. Taxonomy (NCBI): domain Eukaryota; kingdom Fungi; phylum Ascomycota; class Geoglossomycetes; genus Nothomitra; species Nothomitra cinnamomea. The sequence goes on along the minus strand of JAJDMX020000018.1, from coordinate 78,020 downwards.
GGAGGTAAGTGCCGGGGAAGCTAGCAGAGCGACGGCGGAGGACCACTCTGAAGAGGCCGAGGACCACTCTGGAGAAGCGGAAGAGTGGAAAGGGTTTATTTGACAGTCAGGCCGAAAAGGCCACTGAGGATACGGAGATTGACGATGAAGACCCTATAGGCACGGATGGTGATACAGTCGATAGTGAGGCAGAAACCAAAGTGGAGTACGACGAGGGTGGTAAGAAGGAGGGAATGGAGGAGGGGAGTAGGGATGGAGAGGACAGGGAGATGGAGGAGGGGAGTGGGGATGGGGAAGAGAGGTCCCAGGGGTCTGAGTTGACAGAAGCGATGGACCAGACTTAGGGGATGTACCAACAGTTTTGTAACATTTAGTTTCTTCCAAGATCAATAGAACAGCACTACTCTAGAAAGGGCTGAACCCCACCAGACGAACCCAGCCTATACAAACACAACCCTCAGGCCGTCACACTTAGCTGGCAGACGTAGATGTATCCTCTCCGGTTTGATGTTTGCGCTTAATAGTAAGCCCCTTCTGACGGCCGTCGGCGATACCCATCTAAAATGAACTGGAATCTCCAACGACCGTCGGAACGTATTCTATAAGAACTAACAAGAAGCATTGGGTTAACTAAGTTTGGAATGCTATAAAATTCGGATGGAGATACCCACCCAAGATGGGCAGAATCTCCAACAGCCGTCGGAAAGCCGAAATAGTACGAGCGTTTCACCGAGGCCGCCTTTCAAGCTGATACTTTAGCAAGAGTTAACTACACTGATAAAAAGAAACTCCGCATCTGATCTAGTTCACACTTAAGGTCATTCTATTATCATAATGTGTGAATCTTTGGTCAGAGTTAAAGACCGCTGGTCTACCCTGGGGGTTCTTATTAGTGTGGATTCCAAGCTGTATAGTATAACTGTGGACCACTTATTTAGGAAGGAATCGAATGGTGAACCAACCCTAGACTATCTCGTGCAACATATTCCACACATCCTAACTAATCCATGCTGACGTCGACTACTTCATACTCAAAGAGCTCTCCTAGGATGCTCTGTTGAAAATTACCAATATGTAGCCCACCATCAGCATCACCCGAAGCTCCATCGCTGTTGTGATGTGCCTCGCCGCCGAAGCGGCATTGCAACGATCGCGGCATTGCCACGAACACGGCATTGGAATTGGTGTCGCATGTATGCGACACGGGAATAAGAGCTGAGACCGCCATAGGTCTCATAGCTCAGATTACGGACCTCCACGGCCTCCTAGGCAATGCTGGCATTGCGAGGAGGATGTCTATAAGTAGAGGCAGTGCCTCGTAGTTAGAAAACAAGCTAAGTCAAAAAAGAAGTTCGTCGGCGATAGGTTCGGAGCCCTAATTTTATTTACCTTGTGACTACGTTGTAACTATTGTGTACATTACTTTCGGCCGCCCGACCGACCCAATCGAATCGCTGCGCCAACAATCGCCACTCTTTCTGAATATATAAGGAGACGATGTTGGGGTTTGCAATGCCGAAGCGAGTAAGGTCCTTCCCAAGAATTGCATTTAGCGTATGCAAAAATTCTGCGAAAACAGGATTAGCGCGCACCCCCTGCATACTGCACATAGTGCTTTTCTCTGTAGATTCATCAGTGTCGTATTCAAAATCTTTATTCAAACAGCTTAACTTGCCTTTTCAATCGTGTTTGAACTTTTTATGCCCTCCCAAACGCCTCGTAGTGTCAAAAATGCCTCCCAATCGAAACCAGAAAACCTCACGTGATATTGTCTTTGAGCACGATCTCCGCAAAGTGCATATCCCCTATATTTGTGAAGATGGTACAAGCTCATACCTACCATTCTCTGCCTCAAAAAAAGCAGCTCTTCTCCAAGAATGTCTGTTAACTTGTGTTGCTCAGAATCAGCAGACAGGCCCTACCACTAGAATTAGTTAAAGAGCTTCTTCTCCACAGCTTTTGCAGCTTTGAAAAATCAATAGAGGCAAGCTAGCCTCCAAACTATCATCCAAGCCCCTTGCCAGAACTGCTCTCCAAAACCCTTCTTAACTGAAGCCAAAACTGGTATTAAAGAAACATAAAGAAGTAGTGAAGAAGATAACATGTTCTTTACTACCTAAATTAAACGATAAGTCAGTAGAGAATCCAGATATAGTGGCTGCTTAGGCATTGCTCAAGGCCAAAGACCGCTTTAAAAAGCAACGTCTACGAGCATATCTTCAAGAGAAAGCTAAAGGTGTATGCACTAAAGTGTCTGAGAACTTGACAACCTCCGATGTTCAGCAAGTGCTTAAGAATATAGTCAATAATGTTTAAGCTTTTGCGGACTTTTCTATTGAAGTTAACTTCTGGATATATATATTAATAAAACAATGGTGAAGAGGAAAAACTTACCAAACTCTTCAAGAGATACGTTAGATTTCTTAATAGTTGAAGAAGCTCTTCTGAAAGAATTTAAGACTCTTGTACAAGAAGAAATCTTGAATGTCTACTGCACAGTTATTGTTCAGGCCAACACGTCTAGAGAAATAAACAAGATATACAATCTTAATGACTTCAGTCTTGGAAAGACTGAATGTATCTTAAAAATAGTAAACACTGCTCATGAACAGCATCTACGCAGCAAGATCGCAATGACTATTGAGGTCAAGCTATTTATTGAGCTTTCCAAACCCAAGTCAAATCTCCACAAATGCAAAGAACCTGACAACAATCTCGAAAACTCCACTTCAATAATGTTTTCTCTACTAATTATTGCAGTGAAGAAGAAATTAAGCTGAACATCAAAGCTAGCAGAGCAACAGACTATATGCCTTGATAAGATAATTTAGGTCGGCAATTTTGAAAGGCAGTTAGCAGATAAATACATATATAGGAATAAGGGATGTACAAATCAAGATACTTACTACTTCCCAGATCCTTGAGACTCTCATACCTATTTTTCATCACAGCAATCCAGTAGAAGTGTCACGGACATCCCAAGCCTTATCAGGAACGCCACAGACACAGGAGTGGCACTGAAACCATTAGACCAGATCGTAGACCTATGGGATATGGACGGCACGGACGGCTCGACAAGAATGAACTGAATACGAGGACGAGCGGTACTTATCATAGGAACGTGGGGGCTGGAACAAGGGTTCGCGCAATTAGCGCCCTCAGCACTGAGAGTGCAACCCATGGCAGCTCAGTAAATCACCCATACTCCTGTCAAGGTAACGACCTCAGCCAGCCACAGTACTACTAAGGAGTCTAGCCAGGAAGCGACCGACCAACAGGAACCACTACGACCTATGGACAAAGAATCGTTGATCGTAAGCGATGAACCAGGAGAGCTGAGAAACACTTGGCAGCTGAAGAACACATTAGCCAGGTGTAGTGGGCAGCTCAGGTATAGATGGAGAGTATAAGTCATGATGACTCAGGCTTCATTAGTGGACTCGGCGTGAGTCGGATATGAGTCACGCCGAGGAAAAAGCACCCCAAATGGTATGAGTCGCCTGTTGGCAGGTGGCCAAGAAATCAGTGAAGAGGCAGCTATAAATATAGCATTGGAATCTCTCTTTCCTTTCCTCTTCACTAAAAGTCTTGTTAGTTTAGCAATATAAGCTTCATACCAAGAACCATCACCCAAGATATCTTTTGATATAAGTTGCAGTAGGACCGTTTCGCTATCCCAGTATACGAGACTAACATACTTGTTTCACGGTCACTCAAAGAACGCTACGCCGTATACCTGAACACAAAGACAAACTAGGAGACAAGACCTCATCGAAGTCAGATCGTCACAAGAAGGCATGGGCGCAGAGTATCTCCACAGGAGAGTGCATTGTCTGACAGCTTCTGATAAAGCTGTGGATGTACTGGATATCAAACCAAGGTTTGATTACCAGAGATTTAAAGATATCTGGTTGTAAAATCTTCTAACAGTAGACAAAGAACTTACTAGAGTCACTTCAGAAATAGGTTGAACACTCTCAACTCTAGAGCCAATTGCTGGCTGAGTAAGAGAGACTCATGCAGCATACAGAGCAACAGGAAGAGAGCCAGTATCGGTGAGAAGAAAAGAAAGAAGAGCATTAAGCTCATTGAGAAGAGTATAAGGTAAAGTGCCAACGGCATAAGGATCTAGAAGATCAACAATATCAACAGAGACAACAAGAGGAATATAAACAACTCATCTATAATACACATTCATTCCCATGCCATTTACCCTCTCAATACCTTCAAAATCGCTCTCTTTATCCTCTCCCTCATTTGCAATACTTTCGTGCTGTAACATCAAGTATTGGAACCTTGTTGTTTAATCTTCTACCACCTCAGCCACAGCTAGAAACCAGCTATGTCTCTCGAAAGTTTAGCCTAATCAGCAGTGAGCTGAACAATATTTAAATTCTGCGTCGATTCTTTGGATACAAAATAGCAAGCTAGATTTCAGAGGTTGCTGACAAGTGGCAACGTGCATAGTACATTGTGGATGCTGCAGACTAAAGCGTTACCGATCTTAAAGAGATGGAAGATGACAAGAATGCTATGTATCGATATGCAATTTGCAAGACGTTTTAGCAAGAATTTGCGAGTATTTAAACAAGTTCACAGGGAATAGGAAGAAGCAGCAAATACACTCGTTAGTGGTAAGAGATCTAATTCTACTTGAATAGCATTTAATCTTAACTAAATAGCAAAACTACATATATAATTAATTAATTACATATTATTTGCCTCTCTTATCTTATCTATACCTCTCAATGCCTCTGTAACCTCCTCTTCTTTGTAAAATCTCATTTCTACCTCTGTATTTACAATCACCTCCCTCTTCCAGTCTTGTAACCATACTCTGAAATGTTCAATCTCCCTTTCCTCCAGGTAAATCCTTTCAGCAGCATATCGAAACTACTTCCAAGTGAATTGGTCATAACGACTATGCCCAATTGCTTATACCAAGTAGTCCCCGAACCTCTCAAAGGATAAGCGTGTCCAAACATAATTTTGCTGGAGCCATGCCTTCAACACTGAGAATGTAAGCTCAATCAGGTTTAAGTCTGGGGAGTAAGGAGGTAAGAAGCATACAATATGGTCTTTGGCTTCAATTGCACTAATGATAATATCGTCGATATGTGTAGAATTATTGTCTAATACAATAAGATAAGGTCAATTGGTCTCTCTATGAAGAGCTGGTAATAGCATAGACTATAGTCAATTAAGGAAGTCAGGCGTTTGGAAATAGCCCTCTTTGACCCCGGTATATGGAAGCCAGCTATCTATAGTCATGGCGGTATAGATACTTCATGTACAGCCTCACTGAACATTAGCAGGATAGCAGATATCTTGTCTAATTGGCCTATAGGTATAATGTCGTCATTTCGTCTTCTTGTTGAATATAGATTTATCCAAGAAGATGAGATTCTTAGTAGTAAATTACTGCATCTCCTCCTTCCACTGCCAACGCAGCTCATCGCTGCATCCTAACGAGATTTGACGTAACTTTTTTTTTATCTATTTCCTTCTTTTTAGTATTTGAGAGACTATACTTTGATGTACTAATACTCCCCACTCACACCAAAGCCAAAAGACAATCTCTTTCTGTTGTTGCCATGCCTCTGAAAGTAGCATCTCCAGAACAGTATCTTTATCAGCAGTAGTGAGTCAACGAGAATATCCAAGCTTATATATGGCTGGTATCTGTATACTACCGTACTGCAATAGGTTGTAAGCCATCCAATAGACTGTCACAGGGTGAATATGGCACTTGGCCGCAATGACATGTGCTGACCATTTAAGTAGTAGGAAATGAAGAATTTGAACCTTCAATGGGAGGGAAAAATTTTAAGAGGAGAAAGTAGCGGGTGGAAGAGAATTTATTGTATCTATATAGATATATTAGCAGATATCTACTTAATCTAAGAAAACTACTTACAGCAAGCAAAAAGGATAATTAAAAGTTGATGTTTTAGTATCCAAGTACTATGAAACCTTATAGGTAAAATTTCTGCAGCGGCGCAGGAAGAGTGCTACCCTATAGCTCATTTAACCTATCTATAGTGATAACACCTACTCCACACTGATGTTTCTCAAACAATTGCTTCTTGCTACATAACTTACTCTGGACTGCCAATTGCCTCCCGGTAGCTAGCCAGCTCAGTAGATTAGTTAGGCTCATAAATAGCTATTACTACCTCTCATTATCTTAAGGGTTTAGGGGTTAGTGGTCACAACTACTAAAATTATCTATACTAGTATTTTTAGCATTTTGGCCTCTTATGCTAGTTTCAGTGTAATGATTTGACTCTGATAAAGTCTTGTCTTCTAGTTTGTCTTAGAGTTCAGGTGTACAGCGTGGTGTTCTCTAGATGACTGTAAGACAGATATATTGATCTTGTATACTGGAATAGCTAAACGGTCCTGCTGCAACTATATCAAAAAATATCTTGGGCGATGGTTTTTAGTACAAAGCTTATATTGTTAAACTAATAAGACTTTTAGTGAAGAGGAAAGAAAAGACACTTTCCCTGGGATTCTAACGCCATATTTATAACTGCCTCTTCACTGATCTCTTGGCTACCTGCCAATGGGTGACTTATATCATTTGAGGTATTCTTTTCTCGGCGTGACTCACACTTGACTTACGCCGAGTCCAATAATAAAACCTGAGTCGTCACGACTTACAACTCTTCATCTATATCTGAGCTTCCCACTATATTCAGCTGACGTGTCCTTTAGCTGCCAAGTGTTCTTCAGCTCTCCTGGTCTTTTGCCTATGGCCAATGGTTCCTAGTCTGTAGGTCGTGGTGGTTCCTGTTGGCCAGTTATTTTCTGGCTAGACTGCTTGGCAGTCATATAATAAACTGAAGTTACTGCCTTGACCGAGGTATAGGTAATTTTCTGAGTTGCCATGGGTTATGCTCTTAGTGCTGAGAGTATTAATTGCGCAAACTCCTGCTTCGGCCCTTACTTGTCCACGGTAAGTGCCGTTCACTCTCGTATTTGGTTCAACCTTGTTAAACTGTTCGAGCCATCTGTGTCCCATAGGCTAGCGATCTGATCCAATAGTTTCAGCGCTACTCCTATGTCCATGGCGTTCCTAATGAGGCTCAGGATGTCCATGACATTCAGTGTATTGAACTGCTAGTTCTTCTTAAAATTCTGAAACATATTCAGCCTAAGTTAAACCTATTTTAATAGTTCTTCCTAAAGCTCTTTTTCCACATTCCTCATCAGCTTCCTTCTTGATCCAGCACTTGTACTCCTTGTGGCCAGGCTGGAGGCAGTACCAGCATCATGCCTAGTTTCGTTCTAAGTTTCTACTAGATTTCTCGATTCTACCTCGATCTCTGAACCGGCCCCCTTGTCCTTGGCTTTGTCTGTAGCTTGTAGTAGTAACAAGAGTATTGCTGTATAGTTTCTCTTCCTCTTCATCATTCTGAAGTTCCGTTTCGTAGTTGGTAAGAGTAACGATGACATAGTCAAGTATCTTATTAGCAGCTAATTGGTTTAATATAATGGTTTGAATAAATCGCTGGAACTTGGGCAAATTGGTGATAAGGTAGGAGACCACTTTGTTGTCTGTAAGAGCCTGAGTTGTATATGCCAACTGCTTGCGATATGTTAGTACCTTTGAAATAAATGTGGATATACTTCCTTCGCCATTATATTTCTCTTTATGAAGCGCTTGCGAAGCAAGACACATCCATTCTCATTAGAGACATTATCGACACGGTCCTTCAAGATCTGCCACATAGTTTGTGAATCTGAGTTACCGGCTATGTAGGCTTGTATAGTCGTCGAGCAGGACTAGTATATGATCGCGGCAGCGATGTCATACCGCAAGTTATACCTGTCTCGTTTGTCTTTGCAGCGATCACGTATAGCAGTGCTGGCATTAGTCGCAGGCATGTCTAGAGGCTGTTCCTCATCCGTAACGATGCGCCAGGCTTGGGCAGCACGGAGGATGTAAGTGACAGAGGTGCTCCATGAATGATAATTCGTCGTTGTCAGTTTCGGGGTGTCGCCATACTTTCTGCGATAGGTTGTGATCATATTTGTGTTTACGGAGGTGTCCATAGCGTAGTGGAAGTATGGGCTGACCGGGCTCATAACCTGTTGCGATAATTCGGAGCGTACGATTGTCTAATTATCTATGGCCCCAAAGGGGCCTTATATAGACAGCGGTGGCGATGCCGCTGACGCGGCCATCGCCACTACTTGCCACCACCATGATGAGGCGAGGCGATCTCCAACAGTAAGTCGTACTAATGAGGTGGTGTTGGTGAGGTAGTGCGTGGGGATGGAGTGGTGGTTGGAAGTTGTGTTGGGGTGATGACGCCGATTAGAGCGCTGCGGAAAAACAAAATCTCCCTTGTATTGAGTTGTTCATCTGGATGTGCTCGAAATATTCTGAACGTTGTCACCTCAGGAGGAAAGTGAAAATAATTGGCATGGCAAAGAAAAGGCTCCTATAAAGAGCGCATTCCGACGGCCGTTGGAGATTTTGCCCATCTTGGGCGAGTATCTCCATCCGAATTGTATAGCATTCTAAACTCAGTTATCTCAATCCTTCTTGCTGGCTCCTATAAAAACACTTTCCGACGGCTGTTGGAGATTCTGCCCATCTTGGGTGGGTAGATTCGGTCTCTTTCCCTATATGTTTGCTACCCACTTGCTAAGAAGCTTGCCCTCTAGCTTGCTCTCGGTGCTGAGTGGCAAGGGGGGGACGCCCCCGGAGTGCCCCTGCAGCCCAAGGGAGGCTGTGCTACGTCGCCCATGCTCCACCTGTGCAACTTCGGGATCTCGCGGACTACAGCGGGCTCGCCAGTGGGCAGAGATGTTTGATTAGAATGGACACCGGTAGGTAAGCTGCCCGAGCCATTAGCAAAGCACTGAGGAATTGTGGTAAACTTTTTTTCTACTGCAGGATATTCGATTTTGTCGTTCTAAAGAAGGAGTGGAGTAATTTCTGATGCCCGTTAAGCCCCCATTGGGGGACGGGGTGTCGATGCTCAGGTTCTTCTATGTTTATATTGATGGTTCTATTATTCGTACAAAGCCGTCGGCCAAAAGCCTTTGCACTCATGCTTCTGCCTGCTGTGGCCCAGGAGCACGCCCAGGAAATAGTGGGACAACCCTCGCGCCACTTCTCTTTACCCTGCTCGACTCATGTATATAAGCCCTCGATTTCTACCATCCAGTGTTAACTTAACTTCTTAATTAACACGACAGGTTTAAGACAAAGCTGCTTTCGTTTATGTGACACCTTTGTGATTGTGTTCTTCAATAGGGGCTAGTCCGGTAAATGGGGAGCCCTCCCGGGAATAATGTCACATGCAGCTCAGGGCGAGCCCTATATCCACTCCCGACGCCTCATACCACAGCGATTGTCACGTCAGGATGCCCAGCGACAGTTCACCAACGGTAGCTCCCCCTTCTGAGTAAGTACATGGGCTATCTAGGCAGAAAACAGGCTAACAGGACAGGCCAATGCCACGAAAACGATCAAAGCTAAATGACGCACCGACATGGACACAGAAATCGAGGGCAACTTCACCATCCCCGGTGAGCCACGGGCTCTCCAGTTTTCATTCGATGGGAACCTCAGTCCCTAGAGGGGGATACCTGGCGATGTGTGGATGTCAAAGGCGAGACAGTCGCCCAGAGTGATGTCACTCTGGGCAGCAATACTGTTGAGCAGCTACACAGAGATGTATGCCTCCAGGCACGGTCTGCTATCGCAATAGCAGACCGGCAATATGTCTACGAGTTAGCCCGTTACGAAAGATGCATGGAGCTATACCGTTTATATGAGAGCAGCAGCGACAACGACACTGACCACGGGCGGGGGACAACTCGGGAGTGACGATGGGCAACAAATCCACCGGCATGGGCAATCTCGTCCGGAACCGGAGGAAAGCCTTTACGATAGCGACGAGGAACTATCCGGACGACTAGAGGACGGCCTATGCAACAAACAGTTAGACCACCCCCAGGCAGAAGGCATCGACAAAATGAAATGGCGTAACGCGTAACCGAGGTTACTGTGACCTCCTAAATGATCGAGACTCGTTTAGCGAGACCACAGCACGACGTCTGCTCATAGTAAATTATTAGCAACTGCGTCCAAATAAGGTCTCCTGCTAAAAACACGCCCATGTAAGAGTTCAAGCGGGATCTGCAGTCCATAACTAATTCGGCAATTAGAATAGGAGTCTCGGAGTCACAAGGTGACATTGCGCAGCACCCCCTCCACTCCGGCTCGTAGATCAAGCCGTGAACGTTAACCTTCAGCACGTAAGAGAGCTCAATCTGATGCTCCTGTTGCTACTGCTGGCATATCACATCCTCCACCCTCGGCTCAGCATGCCAAGGGGGCTCGTATGGCTACATCGTGCACTGCCCAGCATCTTACTGCCCTACTACTGCCGCTACACAAAGTCATAGTTCTAGATGAAGAGTATGGAGATAGGAGGCTATAGAGTGTTAAGATATGAAGTTGGAAGCATTCAATTGACTAGCAACTAACAAACGATGGAACGAACACAGCTAACTAATCTAAAGCAATACAAGAGAAACGAATGTCTTTAATAGACAGTTCAACTGCTATTCTAGTTTCTCTTAAACGTTCTTACCTTGCCTCATTCTACCAACCGCCGACTGGGCGTCAGCTCAAACACACACTGCATCATAACCTGTTTGCATGCCTGCTAGTGGTTACTCAGCTGTTCCACCGCAACTAATGGTAAGTGATCTTCTTTAGTGATTAGAATTACAACTGACTCTCAACATGAAGAATGAGGATATTATCTCAAATGGTATAGATAATGATGATGTTGTCAAATTGACATAGTCAGTAGAGGAATCAAAGAAAGAGAATAAGATAAAATATTTTGCTTTATGAAGATAGTGATAAAGAGTAAAAAGTCTTTATTAGGTATGAAGGGAAAACTTTGAGCTAATAACTATTTGTCAATTTATAAGTTATAGGGAGAGTAAAATGAGATGGTAGAAAGATATTTACTAGTATAATCATTTGAGGTAGTAAGGCTCAAGGTAATTATTTTGTATGAATGCTATAAAGTCATAAATGAATAATAGTTTAATATAGCAAAGCAGGTAGATTTGATAAGTATTCACGAGGTTATAAGGATATAATACAAGCAGTACAAGGAACTTGTTTTACACTTGATCCTTTACTTTTGAGAAGATGTTTTAAAGTCTTAGAATTAGTAGAGCTTTTTAAATATGTTAAATACTAAAACAAATAATGTTCGAAAAAGTATTACTACATAGTATTAATATGTAAAACTGCCTACAATTCTCTCAAGTGAGGCTGTTTCAGGTAATATGATACTTAAAATAGCTAATTATTGATCTTTTAAAAAAAGTCAGTATAGGAATAAAGACTATATCTATTAAGTAAACTATTATCGTACTAAAAGCTATAATAATACTGCTAATTACTATTCTATATGTAGTAAGCTGCTAAGAATATAGAATGAGAATATTTGACTTAAAAACTTGATTATAGATGTACCTTTACTTAATATTATTAATTAATTAGTTAATTAAGATGCAAAGGACTACAAGAAAGCAAAGATAGAAGCAATTTAAACTTAGAATATCTCTATAATAATTTAACTTTGACAGGTTTTTGTCTTTTAGTTTATTTTAAGTATTCAGGTATATGATAAGTGTTTGTAGAGTAACTATGAGATAGTTATATCAGTTTCATATACTAAAATAGCAAAACAGTTTTGTTGCAATTATATCAAAAGATATTTTAGGTAATGACTTTTGATACAAAGCTTAATTACTAAATTAACAAGATATTTAGTAAAGAGGGAAGAAAAGATACTTTTTCTGAAATTTTAATATAGTATTTATAGCTATCTCTTCATTGATTTCTTGGCCACCTGTTAAAAAGTAATTCATACTACTTGGTATACATACTTCTTGATGTAACTCACAATATAACTTGTACTAAGTTTAGTAATGAAACCTAAATTATTGTGACTTATAACTTTTTACCTATAATTGAATTACTTACTATGTCTAGTTAATATATCTTTTAGATGCTCAAGCTGCTCACTACACCTAGCTGATGTATCCTTTAGTTGTCAAGTATCTTTCAGCTTTCTTAATTCTTTGTTTATATCCAACAGTTCCAGTCTTAATAGTCCGTAAAACTCTATATAGTTAATTGCTTTCTAATGGAGTCACTAGGTACCTCTATGACTAGCTAAGGTTGTTACTCTAACTGAGGTATAAGTGAATTATTAAGTTGCCATAGATTGCACTCTCAACGCTAAGAGTGCTGATTGTATGAAACTTGCTTTAGCCCTTACTAAGCTCCAGTAAATGCTATCCTTTTTCATATTTAGTTCATCCTTGCTAAGCTATTCATGCTACCCTTAATCCTATAGAACCGTAATCTGAGCTAGTAGTAATTGATACTACTCCTGTATTTGTGGCATTATCTTAGTAAAGCTCAGAATGTTTATGACATATATACACTACTATATATTGTAAATACTTTATTAAATTTATTACCTTCAATTACTTTAATGGTACTATTAAATCCTGTTTATTCAACTAAAGGCAATAATAAGATCTTAAACTAGTTCTTTAACTAATATATTCAAAAGTATGAAGAGTAATAATATAAAGTTTTAGAGAATATCAAAAGTAAGCTAATTAATGAAGATTAGAATTTTGAGACTATATATATGATAAGAGCAAGAGAGAAATAATGAAGTTTGTAATTTAGGAACTATATAGCTTTAAGCTAGACATATTAGCAAATATTCAAAGTAAGATCTTAAATTTTAGGTAGTTATAACATGAAGCCCTAAAAGGCAAAGACTGTGGCAGTAACTTGATAGTAATATATTGTCACACTGTATATGATTAGTATGCTAAAGGATATATAATCTTCTTTTTATTATATATATATAGAAAGTTGTATTTGAGAGAAGTAGTAATTAAATTTATTATTAGTTTTACTATTAAGAATCAATTTCATTGTGTAAAGTAATGTGAAGTCTCATATCTCTATCACTTTGATCTTAAGAGTCTTATAATATCACTACAACCACACTTAGCATTTAGTACAATATTATTCACACTTTTTAAGCAATTTAAAGAGTTTAGCTTTAGGACTAACTCTGCGAGTTCTAATTGCTCACTTTATTAAGAATGATAGTCTGTTCAACAAAGAGTACCATAGTTATAACTATAAAAGACAAATATACTGTTACCACTAATCTTGACTATCTATCTGACTTTACTGAGTCCTGGATGTAAAGTTCAGTAGAACCCTCATGACCCATATTTAAAGAAATGGCAACATATCAACTTGTGCTGAAAAGAGAGGCAGGGGAGCTTAAAGTAGCTATAAAACTTAAAAAAATAGAAGAGAAGGTTAAGGGACTCTGCAAATAAGCTGTAGAGATGAAGAATACTTTAAAAGAAAATAAGTTCTTAGTAGAAGTACACAGTACTAAGAAATAGTAATAGGAGGATAATTGCAACAATACTAATGGCAGGGAGATATTGCCTTGAGGGCATAGATATGGAGGTAGAAACCTTAAGGTCAAAAATCTAGAAAGATATAACAATAGTATCTTTTGCAAGTTGAAAAAGTATTTTCATAAGTACAAGACAGTATTTGACTTTACTTCTAATAATTACTTTGATGATAAAATCTGTATTCTATACATACAATAGTTTTTTATAGGTAAAATTCCAAATGTATAAGTCTATTATCGGGCCACTGCTAGAGCAAGAATATCATATAACTAGAATGAGTATATTAGTATATTAAAGAACCAACTCCAGAACTAAATAACTAGAGCTAAAACTCTGACTCAATGCTATAATAATATACAGTAAAAGCTTAATCAGATAGTTATTCAGTTTGTGAACTACTTGGATAAATTGAAAGCAAAACTATCTCTCTACAATAACAAATACAGAAGGCAATATCTCTTAACTAAACTTAGGCCAGATGTTTGCCAAGCTCTCCATAATTATCAAGATCTTTCTAAGACACATGTAGAGTTAATAAACTTAGCCGTTTAACTAAAAGTTACTAACTCTTAACTTCATCATAACAACCATTTATAGTTATACTATATATATATTGACAGTAAAGAGCAAAGATACGATTGAGAGAAGAAGATATTCTTAAAAGAAAAGCTTCTAAACTAGAGTAGAAAGAGGAATAGGAATAAAAAGAAGAAGAGAAATAAGCCAAACAAGCTTACGTACAGCAAGACTTTATTAGAGAATAAAGAGAAGTTGAGAAAGGCAAACTAGTGCTTCCACTGCAAGAAAGTAAGATACTATAAAAGAGACTATTACTTTACCGCTAGTGTAATAGTAGAGAACCTGATAAAAAAGGAGAGAACCTAGTAAACATTACCTTAATAATGCTAGATCTCTATAAGGCTGAAGAGAGATAAAGTCTTATTGTTTTTATTGAAGTATTGATTTCTAAAAGTTGAATAATGGCAAGAGAATTAGTGGATTCTAGTATAAAGCTCAACTTCATTTTGCAGTTATAGATAAAGGAAGTAGAGCTTGAGAAGGCTAAACTTACTTTAATGGTAATGTAAATGCTTAATGGCAAGTAGTTAACTGTATATAGAAATTACTATTGCTATTTCCATATTAAGGATAGTAAAAGAAAGACCTTACAAAGACAAGACAACTATTGTATTATAAACTTCAATAGATATGATATTGTATTGAGGTACCTATAGTTACAAACATGAAATTCAAATATTAATTGATATTAATAAATATAAGAGCATATTTGTCATGAACATCTCAGGCTCTAAGTTGCAGAACGTCATGAATATGGAAGTGGTGTAAGAACTATTGAATTAAATCACAGACAAAGCTTTATTAAGTATGGCATATAGTTAAGAGAGCCAGTTATCAAATACAAATAGCAATGAAATTTATTAAAGTATGGGGACCAGTTATGGCAATGTGTAGGTTGTTAAGCCTATGCATTATGCGCTGTACGTGGTAACTGAAAAATATAAGACAATATCTTAGTCAAGCAGTTCTTGCTTAACAGACTCAGCCAGCCATTGTGATGCTATGAAAACTATATAAGGAATGATCAACAAACTATGAAGACTTTTAGTTAGGGAATAATTAAGAGTAATTTAAGAGAAAAGCTAACAGATCTTTGACCAGCTAAAATAACTGAGAGACACATTAGCTAAAAGTAATGAGTTATTCAGTAATTGTACAAAGGTAAAAGAAGTATAAGTCACAGAGTAACTCAAGTTTTCTTATTTGGAATTCAGATTGTAAGTTATACCTTGGTGTGACTGTAATATGATATGCGATCACCTGATGGCAGGTAGTCAGTGACTTGATAAAGAACTGCTATAAAGAGTGTTTAGAGAGTAACAGAAAGCACTTTTCTTTTCTTTTTATTAAATTTATTATTTGGAAATTCATCACTTAATAACCAAGTTTTATTGTTTAAAATATTGAAAGATATAATCGTACACTGCTTCATTAAATCTCAACTAAGAAGTAATTCTAGTCTCTAGCAACGAGAAGATCTTATTCACAAATCAACTTACCTAAGGTACCTAAGTTCAAGTAGTACATACTAGTATCACCTATTTCTTGATACCTAAAGCCTTTATCACTATAATTGCTTTCTCAATTTGATCTTTGATATCTATATAGGTATAGGCTATATTGAGTTATATAAGTGATATATTGAAGTTTAAGGTACTGGAATTAATTACATTATTTTATTGATCCAAAAATTATATTGAGCTAGTTAGTACATAGTAGAGCAAAATGCTTTACAAAGTATTGAAATCTATTGGGTATAGTTATTATTATTTAACACTTAACTTAATTTAGTAAAGATATTGTCAAAAGCTCTGTTTTTGAGTTTAGACAAAATTTCATTAATGTAGTTAAGAAAACACTGGTTTTGCAAGAAGCTATAATATGTTGTCTGTCAGTATATAGTAGTTAATTATAAAGGCATTAATTAAAAGTCTTTGTACTTCAACTATAAGCAAGCTATAATTTTAAATACAGTGTACCTAGTAGTTCTTTTTGACTATCCTATTACATCTATTCAATTTAAGGTTCTTCTAGCTCTTCTTGTATAATTGTGTTAAAAATATGTTTATACACTTTGCTACATATCATATTTCCCACATTTTCAAGCAAAAAGGCCACAAAATTCTTTGTAAAATTTACTCTATATATCAATATAGCTATATGAAAAAGAAAAGAGTACTTTGTAGAAAAATGATTTGTTATTGTAACTTGACATTGTATTGAGAAAAGCTTGAGAGAAATTACCAAAATTTCTAAAATTTCTAAAATCATCATTTAAAGTATTCTAGAATGACACCAAAAGGACCCAACTACTTTCCTAGCTAGTAAAAAGCATTCTGGACATTTACAAAAATTTCTGACTGTGAAAATGTTTTTTGATTTATGCTACTCTTGTAGATCTTTATCTAACTATATCAGTGCTTTGCACTTTATTTATGACAAGTGGGCAGAAAATTTTAAAGCCAACAGCAATTAAAATTCTAAAAAAGCATAGTTTAAAAAGAAGAAAGATGCAAAAAAAACTCTACCTAAGTAAAAAGAATAAAGAATAATAGTATAAGTAGTATAAAAAATATTAAAATTAGACAGATAAGCAATAAACTAATACTATTTGAACAAATGAAGCTATATTTAGGGACAGAAAGGATAGCAGAACTATTTGGGTTACTCATTGGCTTCATGAAGAATTTGAGAAACAAAATCTTCAGCTGACCTTTAAAAGTAAATGTAGTATAATTAGTGCATGAGGTGTGATGATGTCATGGATATTCTGAGCCTCATCAAAAATGCTATGAATACAAGAGTAGCATTGTCATCATTAAATTGGATTATGGACCTATAAGGTTAAGAATAGCATATACAGCTCAGCAAAAATGAATCGAATACGAGAGTGAATAGCACTTGTCACAAGTAGTGAGGGCCAGAGTAGGGCTTGCATAATCAATACTCTTAGTACTAAGAGTGCAATCTGTAGCAAACCAATAAATTATCCATATCTTAATCAAGGCAATAACTTCAGCCAGTCACATAACTGCCAAGCAGCTTAGCCAGAAAGCAATTGGCTAACAGAAACTACTATAACCTATGAATGTAGAACTGTTAGTCATGAAAGAAAGACCAGGAGAGCTGAAGGATACTTGGCAGCTAAGAAACACATCAGCTGGGTATAGTGGGCAGCTTAGGTATAAATGGAGAGCTATGAGTTGTGGTGACTCAGGTTTTATTATTGGATTCAGTATGAGTCAAGTGTAAGTCATGCTAAGGAAAGAACATGTTAAGTGATATGAGTTACTTATTGGCAGGTAGTTAAGAGATCAGTGAAGAGGTAACTATAAATACAGTATTAGGATCTTAGGGAAAGCATCTTTTCTTCCCTGTTCACTGAATGTCTTGTTAGTTTAACAATAAAGCTTTGTACCAAGAATCATTACTCAAGATATCTTCCAATATAGTTACAGTAGTACTGTTTCACTATCTTAGTATATAGGACCAACATAACTATCTTACAGTTACTTCAAGAATGCTTTGCCGTGTATTTGAACACCCAGATAAACTAGGAAACAAGACTTTATCAGAGTCAGATTGTCACAGATATGTAGCAAAGTGATTCGACCTTTAGTATTTCTCTAGAAAGGTGGTCGTATAAGTGGAAAACTTTACTCAAAAAGTATTCTAAGTTTGTATTTGAAATTATTTATCCAAAAAATGAGAAAAGAACAAAAAAGACAAAAGATTTATAGCATGGATGACAATGTACTATGTTATACTGCCAAAATCGTAACGACTTGAAGAAAAAGATATAAGATTCTATATATGAAATGGTTAGCACTATTACTTGACTTAAATCTTATTGAAAACATTTAGAATACTGTTAAAAGAAAAATTAATACTAGATAACATTGTGTTCACAATATAGAGGAAATGCAGTAAGTAGCTCAAGAGAAGTAAAGTAAGCTTATCTATGAGGAAATACTATACTGTATAGGAAGTATACACAAACAAGTTAAGTTTTGCTTGAAGAATAAAGGTGGATTAATCAAGTACTAGAATATTTTCTTGCTTTTTCTCTTTTGTCTAATCTATTTATTGCATTTATGTAACAAGAATTTATCATGTAGAAGCATTTTTTGCAGATAGTAGGAAATTAATAATTTTATGAAGACCTTCTTGACACAATTATACTTATTTCTACTATTTAACTTAATAATCTTTTTAATATGCTAAGGTATACATTCTATTCATATATTGGGGTCAGTCTTAAAACCAAATTCCTGGATTGCTAAAACAATGTGAATGATATTAAGCCAAATATCAAGTATAATTGTAGTAACATTATGAAGTTCTTAAAGTTAGAGAAATAGAAATATGAAGCTTAATATTACATTGTGCAATAAGATTGATTTTTAATAGTAGAACTAATTATAGAACTAATTACTATCTCTCCCAGAAACAGATTCTTGTATATATATAATAAAAAGGAAATTATATGTTTCTCAGTATGTTAACTGCATATAGTACAATAGCATACTATTACTGATCTGCAACTATAATTCTTATCTCTTAAGGCTTCATATTATACCACATTTATATTTGTTTCTATTTTATGTTATGTCAAGTATACTTCTAAACATATTCTATAAGCATGTATATCTATAGTGCTTTACTAAAAGCTCAAATCAAAGTAGTACAGCATTTTATCTAGCTCTATGTAGGTTCTATTATATTTAAGTTTAGTAGATTGCCTAGCCATATCAGCCACTTGATTTCAGCTGTTAAGAAGATAAGCTCTTAATTTGCATATATATACAAAAGTACTTTATTCTCTTATACCAAGATATTTGGTTGGTCTTGAAGTAAAAGATATAGGTTTACTGTATAGTATGATCTTTTGATATTGATACTAGTTAATGCTACTTCCACTTGAATAAATAAGCATATTAGTAGCTAAAGTGAATTTCTACTTTTGATGTTAATTAACTGGCTGTCATGAATATCTCAAGCCTCATTAAGAATACCACAGACATGAAAGTAACACTGTTACCATTAAATTGGATTGTAGACTCATAAGGTTAAAAACAGTATACACAGTTCAGCAAGAATGATCTGAATATGAGGACAAACAGTATTTGCCGTAAGTAGGTAGGGACTAGAGTAGAGGTTTGCATAATCAGCACTCTCAGTGCTGAGAGTGTAACCTATGGCAACTCAATAAATTACCCACACTTCAGTCAAGGCAGTGACCTCAGTTAGCCATATAACTATTAAGCGGTCTAGCCAGAAAGTAACCAGCTAACAAGAATCACCACAACCAATGGACGTCAAACCATTAGTTGTGAGAAAAGGACAAAGAAGAACTAAAGAGTACTTAGCAGCTGAAAGATATGTCAGCTAGGTGTAGTGAGCAGCTCAGGTATAGATAAAGATTTGTAAGTCACAATGACTTAAGTTTTGTTATTGAACTCAGTATAAGTCAAATGTAAGTCATGCCAAGAAAAGAACATATCAAGTAGTATAAGTTGCCTATTAGCAGGTGGCCAAGAAGGTCTGTGAAAAGACAGCTATAAATATAGCATTAGGATCTCAGGGAAAACGTCTTTTCATTCTTCTTTACTGAAAGCCTTGTTAGTTTAGCAATATTAGCTTCATACTAAGAATCATTGTCCAAAATATTTTTTGATATAGTTGCAGTAGAACCATTTCACTATCTCAGTATACAGAACTAACATATCTGTTCCATGGTTACCCTAAGAACGCCTCACCGTATACCTGAACACTAAGACAAACTAGAAGATAAGACCTTATTAAAGTCAGATTGTCATACTAGCTTACTAGTATAATTTAAATCTATACAATGTATACATGTTACTAGTTCTTATTCTGTATATGTATATAGCTCTAATATTATATTCAACTGATTTAGTTCAATCTATATAACTTTTTTCTTGACAGCTGTTTCTGTTTTTCAAATATATATAGGTTCTTTATATTTATTTGAAAAGGTACCCTAGAATATGTATTTTAATATCCTCTTCTATTTAGTATGAATATATAATTAATAGTACTATTTAGTAAATAAATGTCAGGGCCAGCCCTAAAGTCAGCCCTTTTCAGATTGCTAAAACAGTGTGGACGACGTTGAGCTGAACATCAAGCGCTATTACAGCAATGTCACGAGGCTTAAGGATAAAGGTCAACAGTATATGAAGGCTCCACAATGCTATATGTGATGAACTGAATTCCAATGGCTTAAGAACGTCGATTTCTAGTGTAGAACTAATCGCTGCTTTTAGGAGAAACAGCTTCGTGGATTTACATATACATGCCTTTCAACCCGCTAATCACATGCGGTGCGATGGCACATCATCACCAAGTCACAACCGCAGTCCTCACTCCTTAGGACTCCACGTTACAATAGATATCATATTTGCATATTTCTGTATTAATAACTTAAGACAATGCTTATCTCATTTATCCATATTATATTCTTTTAGTCCTTCAACATTTAATGTTGATGCAAGAGTGCAAACTGAAAATATATATCATATATCGCAGGAGTTAAACTGGACTCCTATATTAGTTTTCTCTTAATAAGTTCCATAATGTACAGAATCTAATATACAGTACTAAGAGAAACTCTAATCAATTCTTTAAGCTTTCAAGTACCTTTTTTACACCCTGTACAATCTTTACATATATAGTTTAACAATTTAACAATTTTCTCTTCTGTTGCCTTCCTAGTTCATCTAGACCAAAATACATTTTTAATATACTTTAATAGTATGATATATGATACTGTAGGGTTATACTCTTATTTATACTCTTTTACATAAATCAAAAATACTATATCTAAATATACAAGTAATTTCAATTATGCATTTAATAGTAGTATTTTCTTTATAAAAGGCAAAAGCTTAAATATAGATATTGATATTATAAAATGAATTACTTATTGTAATAATAAGTAGTTAATATTGTATTTTAATTTCTATGAAGTTAAGCAATTTAGCTAAGCTTATTTATATTAGAAATGTAAAGACTTTTGATCAAAGCCTTCATAGATAATACTGAAAGATGATATTATTAAGGTTATAAGAATTTGCCCTGACATGCTTTAATTTGGCAGGTAAACAATACTGCTTTGTATTTATGTAAACTGAGTAAGTTTTAAGTAAATATAGATATTTAGCAGATTAGTACTTATAAGTCATTAACAGTATTATTCAGTAAACTGTTATTTGATAGATCTAAACCATACTCAATCTGTTTGAGAAACTTTTTAACCATAATATCCTTAGAACCACATTAGTATTGAAGAAGATTCAGTTCATTAAATGTAGAAGAGATATATTTTTGTTCTAACTGTACTTTAGAATTATTTGGTTTATAATATAGTTTATCTTCTGAGATAAAGTAATATGCCAAAGAAATGACAGGCTGACTCTTTCTAAATGTAACTATCATGTTTTTGAATTTCTAGTCCTATATTAATTAAAAACAGTATATCACTTAGCTATGTTCTCAGAATTTTTCTTAACTAACAAGTATACTATTGTATAATTAGAAATAAATATATCTTATTAAAAATCTTGTACTATATAATATCTTCGATTTGTAAAAGTCTTCTTATCTCTTCTTTTCTCCAAAAATCTATAGTCTTTAATTTCTATTTGTATGACCTTATTTAAGCTCGCTCCAGATAGTCACAAGAAAACATTGACTACTAGAAGTCAAACTTGACTGCTCCAGAAACCTATAACTATAATATCACTCCATAAGAGTAAATAGTATAGATAAAAGTATAACTATTTTCAAATTCTTCTTAGCCCCAAAAAGCTTTTCTCACCTTAAACAATTTCTCTTACCCTTAGTAATTATCTCTATCACAAGTAGCTTCTCTTATCTCATTTAACTTCTTCTAACTCTAAGCAACTTCTCTTACCCTAAATAGCTTTTCTCACTTCAAGAAGCTTTCCATACTTTAAGTAACTTCTCCCAGCTTTAAGTCTTTAGTAAAGAGTGACTGTAGAGTAATATGTACTTAGTGTATAATTAAGTATGGAGCTTCAGAACAGTTAAGATAAAATTTCTGTAATTGATGCCCTTTTGTAACTGTCTAAAGTTAGCTAAAGGTTCTAGTTATAATTTCTCTAAATTCTTTCATTATGAACTTCTGAGAATTTTTCTAAAGATCTTTAATATCTTTAAACTTTAACTATAAGTCTATCAAGGCCTGCCTTAAAGCCAAACTCTTTGGATTGTTAAAACAATATAAATAATATTAAGTTGAATGCTAAGCACGGTCATAGTGACATTATAAGATTTCTTAAACTAAGGAAATAGAGATATAATACTTTGCATTACTTTACACAATTGAATAGAATTCTAATAGTAAAACTAATTGTAGAATTAATTGTAAAACTAATTGTTACTTCTTCCAGAAGTAGTTTTCTATATATATATTATGGAAAGAAGATTATATATCTCTTGGCATGCTAACTATATGCAGTACAATAGCATGCTACCACCAGTCCTTTAGAACTTTGTGTTACAGTAGTGTATAAACTTTATAGATAAATTAGCCTATTAATTAAACAATCTTAATTATAGTATAAAAATTACCAGATAATATTATTTATTGAATTCTTATTTATTTATCCTTCTCTGAACTATACTTAAATATTACTAGAGCCATTAGTATTGTCAAAGAAACTGTATATTATATTGAACATAATATAAATTTATAGGGTATCTTATATCTCCCTTTTATAATTAAATTAAGCTACCTATATAAAATGCTACTATATCAAGAAGATGTTTATAATCTATGATATTATACAGTATTGTAGCTAACAGTATCATAAGTAATAATAGAATTCATTAAGAATAGATTGATAGTTTATATAGATAAAATATAATAGTTTCTGTATGATATATTCAATAAGCTAAAGGTATTGTTATTATCAATCAATTAATTACTTACTAGTTGAAAGAGGTTAATCTTACAAATAAGTACAAAATAAGTCATAGGAGTATAGTGAGTCTCCACAGATAAAATAATAAGAAATTACTACAGTCTATAATGAAAATCAATTAGTATTTCTTGATAAAAGTACTATAAATAAGAGAACTAATGATAGAAGACAAAGGCTAATCATCTATAAGAGTTAAGCGCAGAGTTTTAAAGCTTTTTAAACATTCTGAGAAATGAAGTATACTATTAGTACTCATAGTTAATAACTATATTGAATAAGTAATCTTTTAGAGTAGTATCATAGTAAATCTATATCTTGAATTGGTAGTAGAGAGGGTGTTACTTTACTATATATCTTATCTAAACTTATAGTTAATTCTGATGATAAATAATACATTAATTTATAAAGATTCTCGTTTTTAGTAAGCTTGCAATAAAGCTTAAGTATTACTAAAGTTCTTGCCACTATATTCATTAATTTATAATCTTATTAAGGCTATATTTAAAAGTTTCAAAATATGGTTAAAGAAAAATAACTTCTTAATAGTAAACTTTAATGATTTTGATGAATTATTGAACTTCACTATATAATAAGTATATAATAAAGATATAAGAAGTCACTTTAGAATAGCAAAGTATATAGTAAAAGGTTTTTGAGTTAAGATAGAAAATAAGAATGATATAAATTAAAAACTGTATTAGTAATTACAAACAATACTACTTCTACTAATACTATTACTGCTATCATGACTTGAAGATTTTTATTGCTGCTATCAAGGCTAGCCCTAAAGCTAAACCTTTCAGATTACCAAAATAGTATAAACAACGTTAAGTTAAATGCTAAGTATAGTCACAGTGATATCATAAGACTCTTAAGATTAAGGTAATAAAGATATAAGACTTCACATTACTTTATGTGATAAGATTGATTCTTAATAGTAAAACTAATTGCTGCTTCTTCTAGAAGTAGCATTCTGTACATATATAATAAAAAGAGATTATATGTTCCTTAACATACTAATTGCATGTAATGCGACAATGCATCACTATTGAGCTACAGCTATAGTTTTTACCTCTTGAGGCTTCATGTTATAATTGTCACGAACATCTTAAGCCTCATTAGGAACACCATAGATATGGGAGTGGTGCTGGAACCATTGGACTAAATCGCTAGCCAATGGGATATGGACAACTCGAACAGCTCGGCAAGGATAAACTGAATATGAGGATAAACGGCACTTACTGTGGGCGAGTGGGGGCCAGAGCAAGAGTTCGTACAATCAGCACTAAGAGTGCTGCTTGCAGCAACTCAATAAATTACCTACACTTTGGTCAAGGCAGTAACCTCAGCCAGCTACATGACTGCCAAGCGGCTCAGCCAGGAAACGACTGGCTAATAGGAGCTACCATGACCTACAGATGAGGAACCGTTGATCACGGGTGAAGAACCAAAGAAGCTGAAAAATACTTAGTAGCTGAAGAATACATCAACTGAGTATAATGGGTAGCTCAGGTATGGATAGAGAGTTGTGAGTCATGACAACTCAGGTTTCATTTATGGACTCAGCGTGAGTCAAGTGTGAGTCATACTGAGGAAAGAATACATCAAGTGGTATGAGTTGCCCATTGGCAGGTGGTCAAGAGATTAGTAAAGAGGCAGTTATAAATATAGTGTTGGAGTCTTAGGGAAAGCATCTTTCCTTTCCTTTTCACTAAAAGTCTTGTTAGTTTAGCAATATAAGCTTCATACCAAGAATTATCACTCAAAGATATCTTTTAATATAGTTACAGTAGAACTGTTTAACTATCTCAGTATACGGAACTAATATATCTGTCTTACAGTCACTTTCAGAATACCATGTCATGTACTTGAACGCCAAGACAAACTAGGAGACAAGATTTCATTAGAGTCAGATCGTTACATTTGGGTTGTTGAAGTGTTGAAAAATATCTGTAAGTCAGGAGATAATATTTTCCTTTCTGTAACTGTAATGCAATACTTGAAGAAATTCTCAACAAAATAGACTGCAAAAGCATCTCTAGTATTGCTAGAGAAAGACTTTAATGGTTAGTTAGTTGAGGAGGCCATAGCTTACTTAGGTATGAATGAATTTTGTGATTTCAGGGGTAAAAGAGCAATCACTGTTCAAGTGATCACAGATGCGCAAAAGAAGAAGAATTTCTTAAATTTTCATTGACAATTATCTATATCTACAGCTTGCTAATGTGGTACATTCACAAGTAACGTACATAGTTTATTAGCATACACCATTAAGAAAAGTGTATATTGTTCGCGAATAGCATATACCTTTCATTAATAGCACATGCTATTTTTAGAAGGTGTATATCTTTCAGGAATGACATATATCTATCAACAGCGTACAATATCTATTTTATGATACTTTATGCCTTAACTATCATACTTTCTTTATGATAATCTAACTTTAATAAGATTTAATTTCTTTAATTCTCTTGAATACCCAAGTACATAACAAAGTATTTAGGAGTAATTATAAAAGAATTATATTAGTTCTGTATATTAAAATAGCAAAAAGATCTTTTTACAACTATATCAAAAAATATCTTCAATAATAATTTTTAGTATAAAACTTTGATTGCTAAACTAATAAGACATTCAATGAAAAGAGAATAATAAATACTTTTCCTAAAACTTTAATGCAGTATTTATAGCTGTCTCTTCTTTGACTTCTTAGCTATCTATTAACAAGTAACTTATACTACTTAGTATGTATATTTTTTAATGTGGCTTTTAATATAATTTATATTAAGTTCAATAATAAGACTCAAGTTATTGTAACTTATAACTTTCTATTTATATCTCAACTACCTGTTATTACTAACTGATATATTCTTTAACTATTAAGTATTCTTTAGTTCCCTTTATTCTTTATACATACCCAATAGTCTAGAGTTCCTATAAATTATAAAGTTCTTACTTATTAATTATTTCTTAATTAAGTTACTTAGCATTTATTTAGTTAAATACTTTATAGCTACTTTTCATTGAGTTACTAATTACTTGCCATCAAGTAATCATATATTATATTTCAGTCATACTAAGGTATGACTTATAACCTAAATTTCAAATAAGAAAATCTAAGTCACTTCTTGTGATGATCTGACTTTGATGAAGTTTCGTCTTCTAGTTAGTATGAATATTCAAGTATATAATAAAGCATCCTTAAGATGACTGTAGGACAGTTATATTAATCCTGTATACTGAGATAGTGAAATGGTTTTACTACAACTATATTGAAGGATATTTTGAGATGATAATTCTTGATACAAAGCTTTATTGTTAAACTAATAAAATATTTAGTAAAGAGAGAAGGAAAGACACTTTTCCTGAGATCTCAACGCTATATTTATAACTATCTCTTCACTAATCTCTTGCTCACCTGCCAATAGGCAACTTATACTACTTGATATGTTCTTTCCTCAGCGTAACTTATACTTGACTCATGCCGAGTCCAATAAATGAAAACTGAGTCATCATGATTTATAACTTTTTATCCATATTCAAGCTACTCACTACACCTAGCTGACATATCTTTCAGCTGCCAAATGTCTTTCAGCTCTCCTGGTCCTCCTCTCATGATTAACAGTTTCATGTCTGTAGGTCGTGGTGGTTCCTGTTAATCAGTTGCTTTTTGACTAGATCGCTTAGTAGTTGTGTGGCTGACTGAGATAATTGCCTTGACTAGAGTATAGGTAATTTATTAAGTTACTACAGGTCACACTCTCAGCGTTGAGAGTACTGATTACATAGTTCCTTGCTTTGGCCCCTACTTACCTATGGCAAGTACTGTTTGTTCTCATATTTAGTTTATCCTTGCTGAGCTATACATGTTGTTCTTAACCTTATGAGTTCATGATCCAGTCCAATAGTACCAGTACTACTTCTGTGGCCATGGCATTTTTGATAAAGTTTAGGATATTCATAATACTTCTTAATTCATACTCTTCTTACCTATGTATAATTACTGCATAACTTACTACTTTTAACTAATATATTCCTTACCTATTTTAGCTGGTCAGAGATTTATCAACTTTCTTTCTTGAATTATCCTTAGCTAATCCTTAACTAGGAGCCTTCATAGTTTGTCAATCATTTCTCATATTACTCTTTTAAAGTTATAATGGCTAGTTGAGTCTACTTAAGTGAAAGTTGCTTAACTAAAGTATTGTCTTATGTTTTTCAGTTACTATACACAGTGCACAGTATATAGACTTAGTAGTTTACATATTATTGCTTTGAGTACCACACCCTGACAAATTCTATTATTATTTGCATTTAGTAACTGACTCTCTCAACTATAGATCACATTTAATAAAACTTTATTTGTAATATAATCTAATGATTCCTATGCTACTCTTATATCTGTAACGTCTTATAGCTTAGGGCTTGAAATGTCTATGACAAAGATATAGGTAATTTATTAAGTTACCATAGTTTGTACTTTTAGTGCTAATTGCATAAACCTCACTTAAGCTTCTATTTACCTCTAATAAATACTATCCATTTTTATATTCAATTTATCTTCATCAAGTTGTACATACCATTTCTAATACTACAGTTATGGTGTCTAGTGTTTCAGTGTCCAGTGTTCTGGGGACTGTTTCCTAGTCTGATGTATTATTTGTTGTAGTGTTGTTGTAGTAATGGCTACTGCCTAATTTTGGATTCAGGTATTTTGCTATCCGGTTGGATGTGTATGTATCCAGTGATTCGGTTAGTGTAGTAATCTCGCTTATGACGTAGAGTCAATCGAAAGTCTCACCGGTTGTTGTGGTTATACTTTTAATTTTGGTTGTTAGGTTTGGGAGATGTATGGATGAGTTTATTTATTTTGTAATTATATGTATTGACAATAAACATTAGTATTTGTTGGTCATATATAAATAGCATTAACTATGTCGCATATTTCTGAAATCAATCATGCCATTTCGACATTTCCAACATAATCGTCTTTCTTACGGTCACGTTCGTTTTATGGGTTATTTTCCTTGTCATCGTACTTATCGTCGCACTTATCATCACATTTACTACTGTCTTTACTGTCGTCATTATTATTAATGGTATGTATAGTTGTTGACTTCTATTATGTATATTGTTATTAACTTTTTATATATATAGATATTTACTATACCATACGGTTATAATGGTAATTATTTCCACTATTGGTTTTTACATACGCTTTATAAATTCATAAGTCGTGTTAAGGATATTCTGAGTAATCATAGACATTACAAGACGACACTGATGGAAACTACCAAGGATAAAGTGTCGTAATGCGTATTTTCTGATACAGACAGTTCTTACTTTTTATTGCCCGTCACTGAACTTTGTAATTCAGACTGTCATGTGACATTCAGCCAACCAACATCTACACTGTTATACTCTCTTAGGTCTTGATTAAACAAGGCAATATACGGTTTTCCCCATTTCAAGACGTGTATCTTTTTAAAGTATTTGTCCATCATGGTGAATTCGAGTTAACCACCTAATATACATTTGTAGAATTTGTTCATGTCTTTATTATCCAAGGGCACATTGTCGAGAATAAAGTATTTTTTGATAGGATTGAGTTGTTGGGCATTCCAGCAACTAGTCATAATCGAGTAGGGGCTGAGGGATCATGCTCAGGTAATTTTCCAGAGTCTTGTTTTGCTCCACACTACTAGAGTCATTGGTCGTCTATCTAACATATATGATTTGATTAGTTTTAAAGACCCTATTTTAATTATGAAATATAGGAGTACAGGGGGTGAAGCCCCCTGTCTGCCTTATCACCCAAACCACGTAGGGCTATTGACTGAATGACATACTTAGCCCGCAAGGCTGTTAAGTGGCCGAAAGCTACCTCCTTATAGATCTAAGTATTATTGATCGTATTGAGTATTCTGTGAGGTATGCAAGTACTTACTAAAAGATCTATTTAAGTATTTTTTTTTTCCAATCCAGCAATTCCTCTGGTATATCCCATATACCGTCTAATACAGGTTGTTTGTATTCCGGTGCTATGGGAGTAAAAGTGTCATTCATGTATAACTTGATGTTATTGTAGCTGAGTATTAGCTCATGCAGTGTTGTTGCTTTCATTGACGTCAGGAATTCTGATCTATCTTTTATTCTAACTGCGTCTGCCTAGAAGTCGTCCTTCATTTCCTTTTATACTACTTTTGGCATTGCCATATCTCCACTGATGTAGATCGATTTGTTTCCTTTTTTGTGACAATATTTCTACACGACCAACCGTTTTTACATTCGTCCAATATTCGGGTAGTAACCGCTGATGTTGAAGTGGCGTGAATTTTTGATATTTTGTTTTAAGGCCCATTTCCCTAAGACATGGTAATGTGGCGTACCATCTTTGTACTTTTTCTGTAGACATAGTATTCTCTGAAATCTAGTTGGTCAATTCCTTTTATGAAATCTTTCTTTAGTAGGTTACATTTTAGGTATGTCAGAAATACTGATTTTGTTGCAAGTCTAAATTGATTCAGTCTACTTGTTGCGTTTGTGGTGTCGATGAATTCCACTTCATTGAAGATTTGTATGAGGGGTATGCATTGAAAGCCACCATCAGTTATAATGTAGGAATTAGTCATATTAATGGATAGTATCAGGATGATGGGTAAGGATACCACTTTCTCAAAAGACACCATAGCCTAAATAATTTTATAGAATTGTAACTCAATTCAATAGTAATGATATTAGTTCCATATTTATAACATTATTTTAATAAGACTTAAAATATTTATAGCATTTTTACCTTTATATCATTACTGTACAATTCTCTATTTCTAGTAAATATACTTTCTAGCTCTTTTAATTAGTCAAAGATCTATTAACTTTCTTCTTTAATTTCTTCTAAATTATTCTTAACTAAAGAGCTTTTTAGTTTGTTAATTGTTCTCTACAATACTTTCTCAATATTATTATAATTTATTAAGTTTATCAAGTAAAAATTACTTAACTAAAATATTATCTTTTTTCAATTACTATTCACAGTTGAGGATTATCATCATATTTATTATAAATAGTTGATTAAGAGAAATTTTCTCTTATAATCACTAAATTGAAGTTTATAGCCTAAATTAAGAAAGAAAGACTTTATTTAATTCAGTAATACTATAAATAGCAAGACAAAATCAAATTTACAAAATAGCTTATATATAATTCAATATTAAATAAAGACAATAAAATTCTTAAGTCTACTAATAAAGATAATTGGTATTGTCTTTCAAATTATAAATAAATATATACAAATATATAATAAGTTTAATATATAAAAGCTAGAATAAGAATTGATTTTAAAGAAAATATATTTAATTTCTTAGGGAAGTTTAAATAAAGATAACGTGTATAGAACTACTATAGAATAAGTACTTAAAAATTTAAAGAATAGTTACTTACAATTATGTTAAGCTGGAAAATTAGGTACTTGATTTAAAGTAATAGTATAAATCTTTAATTTACAGAATACCTATAAGTATACTTAAAAGAGATTTACAATACTGAGTACTTAAATAAACTAAAGGAGTAAGCTAGAGAAAATAAGTTTGAATTAATTAATTTCTTATTACCAACTTTCTTATCAGTCTTTTTATTTGCTTTTAATAATACAAAAATTTAATTTTCAGTTTCTCATAAGAAATAAAATACTGTGAGATCTAATATAATACTAATTTAGCATTCAAGTAATTTCTACTCAACAGTATCTTTAGATGGGAAAAGTATATTAGTAACTTAACTTTATTCCTGAAATAAATATTTCACTTTAGTAAAAGTCTTCTCTTTAATATAGAATAGATTGAAAGTAAAGAATTATTATAAATATCTTGAGCTTTATTAGAATAATTTCATAGATAGAGAAGTGGCATTGAATACTGTGATGGTCAGTGACCACTAGTTAGCAATCCAGTATGGGTAAATGACATAGATGCTCAGAATTGGAAGTTTATTAGGGGGACTCGTGAAATGTAGATCCAGCTGGCACTGGCTGCTAACTAGTCCAGCCAATAAATAATAAGTACAATTACAGTAGTTAACATATATATATAATAATAAAGTTATTGACCAATAAGACTTCTCTCTCATTCTCCTCTGAGGGTCTTATAAGCTTCAACAATGATTACCATCTAGCCTATTTGTTGTAATGCATAGGTAACAGTTGCCCATAGTAACCAGAGGCTTGGCTGACAATAACTAGCCTATGTTGCAGTTTACTGTGACAAATACTATAAAATTAAATCGCGGTTCCATAAGATAATAGATAGCACTTGCCAGAAGTAAGTAAAGAGCTAAAATGAGGTTTACACAATCAACATAACCTATAGCAACTTAATAAATCATTTACACAGCTGAAGGATATATCAACTAGATATAGTAAGTAGCTTAAGTATAAACAGAAAGTTATAAGTTACAATAACTCAGATTCCATTATTAGACTCAGCATGAGTCATGTTGTAAGTTATACTAAGAAGTATATATACTAAGTGGTATAAGTTACCTATTAACAAGTAATTAAGAGATCAGTAAAGAAATACCTATAAATACTATATTGAGATCTCAGGAAAAGTGTTTTCCCTTTTCTCTTTATTGAAGATCTTATTAATTTAGCAATTAAACTTTATACTAAGAATTATTACTCAAAATATCTTTTAATATAGTTACAGTAAAATTGTTTCACTATTTTAATATATGAGACTAATATAATTATCTTATAGTTACTCTACAAACATCTTACAATATATCTGAATACTTAAAATAAATTAGAAGATAAGACCCTATTAAAGTCAAATCATTACAAGAATATAGAGAATATAAATATTTCTGAAAGTTATTACTCAATTATAGTTATATAAAGTATAACTGTATAAATAATTCTAAATTATTAATTTTTCTTAAATTCCTTCTCTATAATAAATAATAAGTTATAAATTACTTTAAAGTCGTAAAATATTGTAGTAGAAATACCTCAAAAAAAATAGAATTAACAACTTCTATTTTTGAAAGCCTTTCTATTACAAATACTACTTAAAATATATATACCTAATATTTTTATAGTTATAAGAATATTCTATAAATGTATAAAGAGATTTAGTATATATATTTAGAAGTACTTTATAGGTATATAATACTCTTATACAGAAGCCATAGCTAAAAGTCTATACTTATCTTGCCTAGTTGGGTACTTCGCTTAACTGACACCTCAATTAAATTTTTGTTACCCCATAGTCTATTGCTATCACCAATTGCCAGTATTGCATACTATCTAAAATGTCTTTTAAGTAATATGATCTTGTAGTAAAAATTCAAGCATTTACCTTAGTTGAAAAAGGCATTACCATTAAGCAAGTTATAGAAATTACTGAGCTTGCAAGATGGACAATCTATGACTTTGAAAAAAGAGCTTGATAATATAGTTATAACTTTGCATAGTCTTACACTCTGAAAATGAAGTATGTTAAAGATACACCTTGATCTAGAAAACCAATAGTAGTTACAGAGGAAAAAAAAGAGAAGTTATTAAGTTATGTATAATCTACTTGTAATGAAAGAGAAAAAAATAGTGGAGAACTGAGTTGGTTGATTGGAGTATCTGCAAGAACAGCATATCGGACTCTTAAAGCTACTGAGATGTCAAAGTTAAAATCAAGCTGGAAACCAAAATTAACAAATGTTATATGAGAGGCTTGCTATTAATTTGTATTAAGATATAAAGACTGGAAGTTAAAAGATTAGAAATATGTTATTTGGACTGATGAAACTAATATTATCTTAGAACACTGTTAAAGAGGAACTCGAGTTTGGAGAAGTCCAGATGAGCAATATCACAAGACATATATCAAACAACACTGAAAGAAATGTTCAGAATTTATGTTTTGGGAATGCTTTGGTTATGATTATAAAGGTCCAATGCACATTTGGAAAGTTAAAATAGCAGCAGAAAAGTGGAGAGCAAAAGAAGAAATTGACAAGTTAAATGAGACTCTTAAACTAATTGCAAAAGCAAGATAGAAAGCAAAAATTAAAAAACAGCAGGAAAAACTTAAAAAGAAACCTCGAGGTTAACCTGTACAGTGGAAGTTTACTGCTACTACTGGAAAAGTAGAATGAGATGGAGGACAAGGTATTAATTGATATTGATATCAAAAAGTTATTTATAGAGAAAAATTATTACCTTTTGCTAAAGAATGTATGAAGAACCGGCCTAGTACTATTATGCAAGAGAATAAGGCTCTAGCTCATGCAAGTCAGTATCAAGAGGTGATATTTAGAGAGTTTGAAGCAAAGCGCTTTATATGGCCTGGAAACTTCCTAGACTTAAATGCTATTGAGCCTACTTGAAATCACCTAAAACAAAAGAGATATTGATCACTAATGGAGTTTAAATGGTATAATATGTGGCAAGACTTAGAGCAAAAAGGAATTTAAGTATGAATAGAAAGAATACCTTATTATATAGAGCAAGTAAGACTTTTACGGGGTGGAAATGAGTATAGGGAGAGTCGAGAGCATGTCACAAAGGGTCGCACATAGTTTGCAAGTAGGGGAGAGTGTGTTGTAATTCTCCTTGTCGCATTATCTCAAAATGAAGCCTCTGTGAAATTTTAGTTGAGGTGAGCTTAGGCGGGCGACTGCCTAGGCGAGGTGAGCGTAGACTTTTGGCCGCGGCCTCCGTACACATATGAGCAATGGGCAAATTTTGTGACACTAATAGAGATCTTTTAATTCTGATGATTTTCAGTTTCTATTGTAGGTTGAGATAGGACAGAACAGTTGAAAATTGTCACCAGACAAAACATTTATTTACAAACGGCAAATTCCGATTCCACCAAGCTCTATCTACACAATTTCGCACCGAAGAACCTCCATCTCCGCGCTTCCGGCAACGTCATGGCAACAGCAGTAGCCACCCCGCGCTTTCGGTACCTTATCTCAAAGTAAATCCCCGGAACCTAATCCCTTGATTTTCTTTCTGGAAGCTTTGATAGGGTGTGACAAGCTTACACGTGAAATAGACGACTTGACCCTGTTTTTGCCCTTTTCATCGGTGCTACGGCTGCATTTTTGAGGATCCAGCGGGAAGAGAACGGAAAAGACCATGCAGGTGGTTTAGGGGTTGTGGACACTGGTTTACGGTGTGTTTAGTTTTGCGCTCTATTGGCCTTAGCTAGCCTAGGACGGAGAGCTGACTGTAGCGGGAGCTCAAGGAGAGCCGGTGTAAGTCAGCAGTGGAGGGAGAAGTTTGGAGTTTTTAAGGGAGTGGGGAGCTAGTACGTTGGGGTTATGGGCGGAAGAAGATCAGTTGCGTTTAGAATCCGCCTGTACATTATGGCTGGGGCTAGTGGGAGAGGAAATGTGTGCCTGGAAAGGGCGTTGTGCTCGAGTCATCAAATACGTTCAAGTATCTGTAGAGGACAATAGAATACACCCGTTTTACCCTCAAAAGAAAGAATATGCTTGTAGCGCGTTGCAGCAAGCACCAATCACTTATGTGCCTGATTTGGAGCTCGAATCATCTTGCAAAGAGACAGATGCAGCGAAGGAAGTTCGCACACGGATTAGTGAACTGTAAGCAAAGAAACCCAAATGGAAAATGTTCCCTAAATACATGTACCTGCCCAGTTTTGTACTCGATGAGGCTTAAATCGCGAAATTTGCACTTTTCGTCAAACATCTCAACGTTTTTGAATGTGGACAAGGCTTCGCCTTGTGCTTGCTCTAAAGTCTAGCCAGAGGCCTGTTCGAGTGACTAAATTCTTCAATTTCCCTAGTTTTAGGCACCTCTTAAGTCTGTACATTTGAATACTTTTCACATCACTAATCACCAGCAGTTATGGGTAGATTGAGAGGGGACTTCTAGTCTGGTATACTAGAGTTTATTGAAGGTAATGAGCTAATCCCATCTCGAGCAAAGTACCGTCCTCGAACAATAGAAGCAACCCTAACGACCCGCCATTACACTGAAACGGAGCCAAAGGTGTTTTCGCCGGAGTAAGTGATGTACAAAAAATTATCCTCGTCTTTATGTCTAACATCACGTGGCCGTGTTAGCTATAGCTCTAATGGAGTGCTGAGGAGGAGGGTTTACTCACTGCTCGTAGATGGAGCTCATCAGGGCGGCAGTTGGGGGTAGAACTTCATCAACGAAGATGAAGATGGCCTTTTCCGGGGAAAGCTTGATGCGCTTGCGAATCACGTAGACGAACTGGCCTACGGTGAGGTCGGCGGGGACAAGATATTTCTTCTTGTCGATGGTGGCGATGTCGGACTTTTCGACCTTTTCGCAGATAACCTGGGAAGCGGAGAGCGGTTAGCACAAGATGCGCAGGCGACAGAGACGATGCTGCGCTGGAGAGCTCTAGGCTCCAATGAGCTAGGTGATGGTCGACTTACTGGAATGCGGTCGGCGTACTTCTGACGAATGCGCTCCGCCTCTGCCTTGCGCTTCTCAAAGGGATGTTCGTCCTTAAACTTGGAACGCATGTTTGCTTATCAGATGCTGAATATGCTTTGTGTTGTGTAGTGATAGAATGGTAGCTAGGTCGTAGGTAGGAGGTTGCGTATTTGTAGTTTTGAATGCGGGCTGATGTAGGTGACTAACTTTGAAAGTGAATGATGAGCTGAGTGTGGGGTGGGTGGTGAATGGGCGGGTATGAATAAATACTTCAGAAGGCGGGAAGACACGCACGAGGCGGGGTGAGTAATACAGGCTTACTCCGCATGCCGCACGCCTCAAGTGCAGCACTGTACGCGCATTATGCGAACAACTACGGGCGGCGACACGAACAAGGTCTTGTCTCAGCCTCCCACATGCTGCCCCTTCTGGCTAGCGTCTCTTTAACTTGTCTGCCTTGGAGTCATCGAGGTCATCATGTACGGAAGTACGTGGTACCTGTTTGAGGTCCTGAGTGCAGGACACAACATACCGCATATGTACCAATCGCGTGGAGTTCATATGCGGTACTGCTTTAGGAATGAATATGCACATTATGTAATCTACAAAGGAAAATATGTGTGAGCTTGTATATTCGTCATGTAGACCTTCGTACTCAGCCCTGCCGATCAACCAAACATGTCAAACAATCCGTGTTCGACCATTCAAATATTTGAACATACGACATCATACGACACATTTGCTGTCCATCTCTAGCTGCACCACAACCAGATGCTACGATAAATACTGTGTATAAATCGATTGCAATGCCGTCTTTCAGACCATGCCTTTGTCTGGCAAGGTCGCTGCGGCCTTCGATACCGCAATTGACCCTCAAGCATTCAATTCCTCGGCGGTCATTCGCGGACTACAAAGGCCCTCCACAGCATCGTATGGTCGGTCGAAATGGTGTTTGGGCACCATATCTGAGAATATCTTCTGGTGTAGTACTTATAAGTGCCATGATTTACTCAATGGTATGTTGGGCGCTCAAATCCAGGCTCTTGATCCGTTCTGGTGGACCACGCACCTGACGCGCAGCAGATCTACCATGAGCCCGAGCAGCTCGAGCAACAGTCGATTGCCGATCGAGATTTATTAGAAAAACGTGAGTCGGGGGTGACGCCTTCGTCTCCTATGCGATTGCGTATGGAGGCCCTCATCAAGGAA
This sequence comes from Nothomitra cinnamomea, assembly GCA_022345685.2. Lineage (NCBI taxonomy): Eukaryota > Fungi > Ascomycota > Geoglossomycetes > Nothomitra > Nothomitra cinnamomea. Next base: position 41,312 of record JAJDMX020000018.1, on the reverse strand, counting down.
GAACAGCAAAGGATTGTTCGCGCTCTAGAGAAGCTCGAAGGTACTGGCATGAAGTTCCGAACTGACACCTGGATACGCAACAATGGTGGCGGCGGTATCTCCTGTGTTTTGCAAGATAGCAAGGTCTTTGAGAAGGCTGGCGTAAATATATCCATCGTCTATGGTACTTTGCCACCAGCGGCAATCGAGAAGATGCGAGTCAACCACCCAGCTCTTAGTTCTAACCAGGCTCTTGAATTCTTCGCCGCCGGCCTCTCCCTAGTCCTTCACCCACACAATCCCATGGCGCCTACCGTCCACCTGAACTACCGCTACTTCGAGACATTCAATCTTGACGGCTCGCCCGCAGCCTGGTGGTTCGGTGGCGGGACGGATCTCACACCATCCTACGTCTTCGATGAAGACGCAATCCATTTCCACCGCAGCATTAAATCGGCCTGTGACGCACACAACCCGAAGTACTACCCCAAATTTAAGGCATGGTGCGACAAATACTTCTACCTCCCTCATCGAGGTGAAAGTCGCGGTATCGGTGGGATCTTCTTCGACGACATGGACGAGGCTACTACACAAACAGACCAGGAGAACATTTTTGCATTCGTGCAATCGTGTCTGCGCTCGTTCCTGCCAACATACCTCCCTATAATCGAAAAACGAAAGGATATGCCCTTCACAAAGAAGGAGAAGCTTTGGCAGCAGCTGCGGAGGGGGAGATACGTTGAGTTCAACTTGGTTCATGATCGAGGAACGAGTTTTGGGTTAAATACGCCGGGAGCAAGAATCGAGAGTATCCTGATGAGCTTGCCTTTGACAGCAAGGTGGGAGTATATGCATGAGGAAGAGAAGGGGAGTCGAGAAGCGCGATTAGTGGAGGTTTTGAAACAGCCCAGGGAGTGGGTTTGAAGCTTAGAATGTCAGTTGGACAGAGGTACAGTTGAATAGCCTGTATAGTGGGAATGTACGGAAAAGTTGTTCTCCTATATTCTTGGCCTTTTGTAATAGTATTGGCGTTGGGCGGGATAACTGTGGGTAGACAACGATAGATATCCGGCCTTTCATGTCACCGCGCTCCTCCTCATGGCCTTGGGGCCAAAAGTCACCGAAATGCAAATTTGTGTAACGGTCCACCGAATATCAAGCTGTTCCCTAGATTGAATGTGAAACGGCCTCCGGGATAGACTGATATCCGAAAGAGAGAGTGTCCCGCGACCTCACAGACCTCCTGTTTGCCTATGCGCTCAAGGCTCTGAACCAGCCGGAGTCGCCAATACCCACATGTGGGCTCGACATTACTGCTCTCAAGACTACACTAAAATCCTTGTATTTGCTCCGAGTCGTTGCGGGACAGGGCGCTATGTACCTTTGAGATATTCTCGGTAGGTGGATGTTGGGCTCTACATGTCTTCTAGAGATATACGTATCAGAGCCTTAAGTAGCGATACGTTAATAGCTCGCATGTACTCACATTCACAAACACGTTGAACTCTTATGTCTATTCAGTAGTACCTTCGTACTCATTTGCTAAGGGGAGTTTCGCCGTAGTATATTTTGTGGAAGTGACGCTCTACTTAATTGCAAAATAAAAATTCCTTCGTTGCGCTGTCCTGATATATTATACAGTGCCTGAGAGACGGGCATCAACAACATTAAACGTGTTGCTAATCAAATTTTGGCCCATAGGAAGGACTGTTTACTGGGTATAGGAGACTTAGACGCCCATTTTGTTGAACGCCGGGATTAACGTCTGCGCCAGCCAGAATGAGAATACCAATTTCGGGCCGGTCATCAATAGCTGCGCAACAACGTCGTTAGCAACATATTCCCCGTGCAACGCACCACCACGCTTCCACGTAAAAGAGGATGGCAGGAAATACCTTTGGAGTTAGCCCCTTAAAGAAACTCGTAAATCCTTCGTTCTTGACCATCTTCCGGACTATTCGGAAGCCACTTTCAGGGTTTTCAAAGTTCTTGTTCTGTATCCTAGTTTTGATAACGTCGAGAGGTGCAGATACGATTAGGGAGGCACTTGCACCAGCAATTGAGGCAACAAGGTTCTGCATCCAGCTGGCAGTGTTGTAGTCGGTAAGTTTGTAAAGGAATTCTTTGGCAAAGGCTGAGCCTCCAAACAGCTGTATCGCACGCACTTAGTTAGGTGGTTTCTCTCTAGGGCTGACTGGGGGCGTTATGTAGGTAATAGGGCAGGCTTACAGCAAACGAGCCAGGGGCATTTCTAGCAGCAGTCCATCCCCAACCGCGGTATAGTGCAAATCCCTCATCCTTAACAATTCTAAATATCCCCCGACCCCTAAAAGCTTCAGGGTTCGTTTGTCGTTTTATTTTCAGAACGTCGAGGGGAAGAAGAATTATCTCCCCGATGCCGATAAGGCTATAAACGATGTTTGATGAGCATTTCCCTAGGATCTTATAGTTTTCTGAGGCATGGCCTGGCTACCTTCCAGCCGTAGCATGCATGATTGCCTTTCCGGTGCCTTTGCCAAATGTTCTATCAAAACTACCTCCGTGGTGTCTTGCAAGGTAGTCCCGCACAAATGGTTGACCGCCATATTTATATATTCTTTGGAGGACCTACAATCAGTATTAGCCATCAATGCGTCGAACCGTCCGTTACTGGTAATTCATTGACCTTATAACCAGCAGCATATCCAAGACCCGGGAACATGGAAAAGAACTTGCGAGTAACGCCAGCATTTGCATAATCCTTGAATACAACGTTGTTCAATTGCGACATAGACGTAATCTGTGGCTCGTATATTAGATATGCTATCAGGGGTATTAAATGCTAGTCCATAGCAAACTGACCCTCCCGTGGTTGCTCATCAACCGTTTAGCGGTGGTGTCGACCTGGATCAATTGTGAGCTTCGGTCTGCGTCCAATTCTATGCTTCTGCTTGCGGAAATCATACTGGGTGGAAAACAGCAAGCTCTGCAATACCTGCACAGCCTATACGATTTTGTTAATGGTCGATCTACGTATCTATATGATCAGTGTCACTTACCTGAACCTAACAGCCTTGACAGTGTTGATTCCGTTTCCATCTTTGAAGCTGACCCATGGATCACCGGAGCAATTGCGGGAGCCATATCCGTAGATAGAAGACGAAATCTGGTCGGTGCAAAATCCGAACGTCCAAAGACCTAATAAGAGCGACTGAAGGACGCTGCGACGGAATGAATGGTTCGTTGGTTTTGGTGAGCGCAACTTGCTCGCCCAAAAAAATTCTCCTAAAAGTTTCTACAGCTGCACATGCCCAGCTTTCGCTTGTGATCAGACCACTTGCCTTCTCCGCAATCGGTGCTGCAGAGCAACCTAGATGGCACTTGAACATGCATGCGCCCGAGACCTATGACACCATGGCGCAAATTTTGTGTTTAGCTAGGTTAAGCACTCTAGCAATGGAGGGCTCCGGTATATGCCTTCAAGATCTAGACGTTCACGGGAAATCTTCATATCTGCCCGACAATTTTTGCATATTACCATGGCAGACTTGTGTATACCCTTTCATGGGCCATATAACCACTGAAGCTTCAAGTACCGACATGTAAGATTAACTGGTCAATCTGAGGCGATATGCAGAACTAGGAAATCGTATTGACTTGTCGTTCCATATAGAGATGTCGTTATAGTATCCATTTCATTACTATCTAGAGTTACACTTGTATTGAAAAGATTCCCTCTTGTTCCTCATAAACGACTTTTCGCGACATAGATAGGAAAAGTACCTTCAAACCCCTCCCGTTATCTCAACGAGGAAGAGGAAAACCTACAGCAAAGGGCTTAGAGAAAAACTTGGGTCGGGGCTTTTCTGATGAACCCCGTACTTTTTTACCATCGGTCCTAGTAATAAGAACAAAACCGACGGAGAGGGAGGATAGACCCCTAAACAATCCTTCGTGATTGACAGAAGAAGCCAAAGGGAGGCGCGGAAAGGAAACTGGAACGCCTGACACACACACGGAAGAATCGACAATCATTCAAGTAAACACTGGTTGAGTAATCCGTAATCCCACCATCCGAGCCAATGGTTTTCCACATTAACGTGCATACATGACTTTCATTGTCTAGGCATTGTATCGTTGAATATGTCAAGCATCCATCAGCAGACCGTCGTAAAAGCACGTGGCGCCAATGAACGAAGTATGTTAGCAGCCATTGCACAATGGTTGTGAATCGATCTAGACCGTCACACCGCCAGGGTAGAACTTCTGCTCGACAGTCGTTTGCTTCAATTGTTTAGCCTTTCTCCAAAGAACAGGTAGCTTTTTCAAAGCCGGGTTGTCTCCCTGACTCTCGGAGAGTCGCATATACATCTCCTCCATTCGCTGAATTAGAACGTCCATGATTTTAGGAACCATCTCACGGACCTCCGGGTGCTGCATCTACTTTAGTGCGCTTCTAAGATCACGTTCAAGTGGAATAACGTACCAGTGGATCCATTACAAGAAGAATATTCTCCAGCCACTGAAGGCGCTCCATTGGGAAAGACTCGAAAGACGTTGTGATTGCAGCTGCAACGGACAGCATGACCAGTGGTGACAATGAACGAACGAACCCGGGTCCCTGACGTGCGAAAATTCGATCGAAAAGCCCTGCCTGTCGGCGGCCAGACTGAAGCCACTATAGAATAATATTAGCAACAAATGGAGTGTTGGTCATTCTTTAGAAACCCTTACCATGACGGCTCCTTCCTCGGCTCTGCCATTTTCCAGCAATTGAGTAATTGCTTGAGCTTCTAATTCTTCTGGAGATAGCTCCTGCGAGGCTGGTGCGGACTTGAGGGAGACAGTACGAGCGCCAGAATGCTGAAGCTGTCTTTGCAATTTGAGGATTTCATTCTGAAACTCGGCTTGGGCAGTGGCCATTGTATGCACAGTCTCTGATAGACCACGAACTAGGTTCGTTAACTGATCAATTTTCATGCTATCGTTGTGGTGTTGAATGTCGGCTCTGCGTAATTGTTCCGCAGTGCGATGCTCCACCTCCCCTGCGATCTTTTTAGCTGTTTCAATCGCAAGTGATTTAAACGCCGGGGCGATCGTAGAGTGGAGGGCCGTCGCGAACTCGTCTCCGACGAGCCCAGCCAATTTGCGGGCAACTGAATCAGCAATAACTCTCAAAACATCGGGATTTTGAACTGCTCGGCTAATAGAGTCTGGAAGAAGGTTTCTGAGCTCTCGAGGCAAAGTCTGGCTGAGGTAATGGCTGAGATTCTCAGCCAGTCTTCGGTCTAGAGTCGTGGCTGTGACGTCTGCAATCGATGGCAGGACAGTTTGCTGGATATTAGTCTGGATAATACGCCCAAGAGTCTTCTCAACATTTTCCGACAAGGTACTGGAGATAAGCCGGAGGATCGCGTCCTGTTTCGCATCACCAGTAGCCTGCTGGATACGCTTGTCCTCGTCAAAACGGGTGTACAGAGCAGCCAACTCTCGAGTGATAACCTTTGAGAATTCAGCAGAAATAGCTTTCTCAACCTTCTTCATTTCTTTGTCTAAGAAATCTGACGAGATGCCCAGATTAATAGAGCTAGCGTCAGGAAGTGTCTGAGCATGCTCTGAGTCCTTAGAAGCATCGCCAGCAATGGCTGTAGCCGCAGGGATCGGCTTCTGTGTATTTGGGCGGCCAATATCTTTGCCTGGGGAAGCCGACAAACTAGACAGAGAATGTTTGCCTCGCCGAGCAGCGATAGCGTAGGACGAAGATTCAATAGGTTTTGGAAGCGGGGACGGTTGGTCGTCTTTTCTACCTCGTCTACCCTTCTCTGGCTTTGAGGTCTCGTTACCTCCGTTTACCAAAGCAGTGCGTGTGGAGTCATTTTTGCTCTCTACCTTGGCAAGTGTAGAAACGACGACAGCGGCTTGAGGATTCTGGGGCTGACTAGATCGAACGCTTCCGGAAACACTTTTTTTGATGATCTCCCTTGGAACTGCCTTGGCGGTGAAAGCTGTCGGAGAGGCTTGTGCTGTATCATTCTCAGTAGCCGACAGCGATGGTGCACTAAATGGGGGCACAGGTAGCGTTTCTCTAAGAGAGGCAATATCGGCTAGGCCTGCGGCCTCCGCGTCCACCGGATGTAGCACCCTGGTGTCTTTGGACCAACCCAGATCTTCCTTTGTGACAGCTATGCAGGATAAACCATTCGAATGCATGCAGTACAGCTCAAACAGAAGAGACTCCTCACGCTCAACGCCTTCTGTGGCAGGGTTGAGCCGAGACAGAATCTCAAGACTCCGAAGCTGCCCCTTGGAAGCAAATGAATATTCTCGAAGGCCACTCATGATAGCCGTAGAGTCAGGTTTGTGAATTGATGGATCTTTCTGTGCAACCAGCTGGATGTAGTGTGCCTGAGACATGGGCGGTAGGTTATATCTTGGGGCAGACAGATGTATGAAATAGATAGAGTTTCTCGTGGGATGCCCGACAATGATGATTCCGGAGGCGGGGTGGTAGGCAATACTGCAAATCGCGTCGGACTCTTTCTCGTGTGGAAAGTTCAGCTCCTGGACCGCCCTGCCAAGACCAATATCCCATAGTTGAAGCGTATGATTCTGCTTCAAGCCAACAATGAGGTATCTCTGGGCCGTGCATTTAATATAAGGCCGCAGCTTGTCAACGAATTGAACAGAAGTGGGCCAAGCCTTTTCCGATGGCATAGCTGTCATAAGAGTCATTATCGGGGTATCCACTTCGAGGCGCCGCATCTTGGTCGTATTCGGGCTCCCCGTTGTGCCACGTGCTTTATCAACAAGGTCTTGCACATCCCACACTCTCACCCTACCAGCTTTATCGAGGGACACAATAGTAGTGTCGTCTCCGCTGAAAGTGAAATCCTTGCCTGCTTTTCCTGTATTTATCTTTAGACAGAGCTCATTAAAGTATTTTTCACTGTCAACAACCCTATGCCGGCCAGAGTCTATGACAGTGAACCTGTCGCTTCTTGCTAGGAAAGGGAACACAATGAAGATCGACTTTCCACGCCCGACAGCAAAGAACTCTGGATGGCAAGAACTGGTTTTTGCTCTTGTTTTCAATTGTCCACCCGAAGTATGTGCCTCCTGTGTAACAGTTGGCGGAAGGATAAACCCGTAGCTCTCAATATCTTCTTCGAAAAAGTCTTCGGACGGTTTGCGGAATAAGGTCCAGTAAACAGTCCCACTCAATCCAGTGCCTAGAACTGCCTCCGTGCCATATTCTGCAGAGGGAGGCCAAGCGGTTGATACAGAGACATTAAAAATCCGATCGTGAACATCGCGGAAAATCTGCTTATCTCTGCCGTCACCTTGCTGGATTATTCGATACCCACCATTTTTTGGCAAAGCGTATACAATAAATTTACTCGTTGCTGTGGCTAGGGTTCGATCAATCTGGTCAAAATCTTTCCGTAGCCGCGCCACATCCATCACTGACTGTGCCCTGAACGTGGGTCTTGAAGTTTCCGTAGCCTTTAGAGTTATGGAGACGAAAGGCTTCACCGGGAAGTTGTAGACAGGAACGACCAACTCCTCTTCCTTGTCAGGAGTATCTTCGCCATCATCACTCTCCCAGCTATCTGCCAGGTTGCCCTCAGCGGCATTATTTATAGCATTTCGCACGGCTTCGGCGACGGAATCTGGCATACTCTCCTCTAGAGTGCCTCCGTTCTCGGGCTTCTGCAGTAGTTCTTTAATTTTCGCCGCTGCATTTTGTAATTCTTGTTTGATATCTCCCTGGACGACATCTTCGATACCTTTAGGCTCTCCCTCCTCCCTCTGCATGGCCATTTCAATCTCCGACCCGTTGGGCGTTGCTGCGTTGAGCACCTGTTCCACCTCTTTAGGTACTTGCCTGCCTACCTCGTTTAGCGTTTGCTCGACTGTTTCAGTCTTAGGAGCTGGACCACTGTCAATCGATGCGTCAGGCTGGTTTGGACCATCTATGAGAGAGGCCTGGGGAGGTGACAGCGGCGGTCGCAGATCTTCCAGCTTTGGACTTAGCTTTCTCCTCGAGCGGACTTGTACCAGTTCAGGAAAATCTTTATTCTTTCGCTTATTGCTGTCATGCCCGTTGACACTACGGCCTGTCTCCACAGCTGGCGTGGTGGTACCAGAGCGTGGTGTTTCAGCTTTTGACGTGCGATTACGAGGCGAAGACGCTGCAAGCTGCTCGAATGGATTGACATATGTGAAGACCGGCTGAAGGTTCTGAGCACTCGCCTCAAGTTTAGCCGTCTCCTGGACCTTGTTTTCCTCCGGCAGAGGCATTTGCACCGAATCGCTCGTAGTTGGAGGCTTGTGGGTCTGGGACGATGCAGGAAGAGGTTTCTCGATAGAGGTATTTGCGAATGCTCGCGAAAGGTCCCCTACATCCACCTCTGAGTCCTGAGTTTCCGCAAGGCTACTCTTCGGTGGCTGTGGCTCGGAAAAGTCATCATTCTGAGCGGGTTTAGGACGATTAAGCAGCTGTAGGAGGATATCTTGCGGACTAGGCACCGTCGCGGATGCAGGCTCCGTTGCTTCCTCTTTATTCTCAGTCGCATCCTGTGGATGTAAAATAACTGGGGACGCTTTTGGCGTCGGCTTGCCCATAAAAGAGGCTACCAAATCTGTCGCTGAGATCGCCCTCCCGTGGGTATTCTGATTCTGCTGGAAATTTTGTGCTCCACTAGTTGGAGTAGATCCCCAAGGCTTGGTAGGAGTCGACGGTGTTCCCGGCTGTGACGACGTGCTAGCTTGAGGAAGCTTTAAGAGATTGAGTAAGCTAGCTGTGCGCTCCGAGTTCGATTGTGCCCGATTCGGCGGTGTAGGAAGAAATGGACTTGCCATTCCAGAGCGGGATTGAGGATTGTTGAGCGGAGAAGCAAGTGGCGATGAAACATTCGGCTGCTGCTGCTGGTAGACGAGAGGCTGAGATTGAGACCGCATTTGCGATTGTGGTCCCTGGGCAGCTTGAGCTTGAGGGAAAAAGGATCTCAGCAAATCGTTTGGTTGTTGTATTGATTGAGTCTGGTTCTGCTGATAATTGAACTGATTGGCAGAATGATCGGGCGCAGGATGAGGTAGAGCGTTTAGGTTACTGGTGTTCTGTTGCCGGAGTCGATCAAGGAGCGATTCGAAGGAGCCATTGAACTGATCTCCACCGCCTGGATCTGCCATGTTTGCAGCTTTCGGACGCCTCAAAAACTCAAGTGTCCTCACTATAGATCCACGGAACTAATTGAGAGACTTATCGAAAAGAGTTATAAGAAGGGGTGACAGGCTAAAGTAATTTTACAGCTGAGGTTAATGGGGTTTTGAGAAGATAGAATTTAGATGGAAGATGTGAGATGACGCCGGCTGTTGTGAGGACGTGATCCGTTGTCAGGGATATCAACAACTGGAACTAAGCCTAATTTGTCGGAGAAGAAATCCATCACATCACACGAAGCCGGTTCGCGAACCGCACGCCAGCTGTGTCATTATTCACATCTACAGACTGCCGAAAGTGAAGAACAGATGCAATAATCAATATGACCATATCTCACACTCCCAACCGACTTACCTTATTGCGCTTATATCGTTAAAAGCCCAGCCCCAATATCAGGATTTCAACAGCCGCCAGGAGGCACTCTCGCTGTTGTGTTTCAGGCGAGGCAAATACAACTCGTTACCCAGCTACACCAGGGATAGATATTCCAACATGTTCTGCTTGCGAAGGTAAGCTCTTCATTATCTATTGGCTGAGTTGCTCATAATCAACAACATGAGGTCCGACTGACTTGTGCGGCTTAGTTGGCTTCCTTTACTCTTTATTCCGACTAATGCGTCACCCGCGTTCATCCTGCTATTCTTCATCTCAACATACTTTTTAAACCGGCCATGCGTCTACTGTTCGGCCCTCCTCGTAATCCTCTTTATCTCCTCCTGCAACTGGTCAGATCACTGTTTCTTTGACCTCCACAGCAACTGGTTTGAGCCTCGGCACCTCTCATCTCCTCTACCCAACCCTATTCATGGATTTAGGAATAATTCATCGGCGGCACCAAATGCAACAGTAGAAGAAGCCTCATTCCTAGCAACTGCGTTGAATAACACTGTGGTCGCTGTTGCAGGCGCGGCTGTGGAAGGAGTCAGGCGGAAACTGGAGACAAGGACAGAGTGGACAGGAATTGGGTTAGAATGGATGCGAAGTTTACTGGGACGGAGAGAATGGAGAGTTCCGTGTTTAGATGTAAAAATAAGGCTATGATCGGTGGCACGACTAGTAGCTTTGTGCGACAAACTTGGCGGGAGCGAAGGGGCTACGCTGTCCGAGTTGCAAACATCTAATATGGGCAACGCGTTACAATTGTTCTTTACCGCTCGGTGCAACTTTTAGAGGTAATAATAATGTGTCCTGGAGTTCGGCGGTTCGTAGTTCTATGGATTCAATCAGGCGGTAAGCAATGGCGATATTTGTCTGGCGGATATCAGGGGGTGCTCTAGTAGAACTATACTACATAGAAGTCTTTAGCTTCAGGATTCCAGATACTACTGTGGCCAGAAGCTGGCAAGGTGTGGCCAGGCAGTTGGGAATTTTGCTATGATTGGCGATACAGAAAATACGGAAGGGTATATTGAAGACGAAGAACTGAAGGGAGTGGCATTTTAGTCTAGTCTCTAGTTCAAAGCTACTACGTATCTCTATAGCTATTCGAACTCTCCCTTCACGGCTGGCTCATCAAGCCTTTGCCTGGTCGTGTGCTCCTTCAATCTTGGACGATATAAAATTTTGATGGTAGAAGACGTGATTTGCTCTAATCTCGTAGCCCCCCAAACTTATCTAACGTTACATCGCCGATCTGCCGCAAGTAGCCGTCCTACAACATGCAATTGCAGGCAATCGCTCGTTTTCAAGGCTGCCTATCCTACCCTACAGTTCAAATTTCAGTTTTAAGCAGATCGGGCAACAAGTCGCCCCGGGCAGGTGGAAATATTGTCATCCGGTCTCGCCCGATTTCGTTAGCGGGGCAGCACTGCTACAAATCCAACAATATAAAACGCCTGCAGCCTTCCGGAGACTTTGCCAACGAAGACTTGTTTCTCCTAAGAAAACCTTCTTACAATCGAACATCGATATTAGTCGTACAGACATCAGGCTCTATTCAGAAACTTCAACTCAAATGGCGTCAGCAGGCCGTGATATCTTGCCTAATGAGTAATGTTCTCTTGGCAGCTTTGATCTCTCTAGCTAAGAGGTTCTTGAACATATAGCGTGAAGCCTACCAATTACTTCATATCTCTATACGATATTGAGCTTGGAGGCGCCTTTAACTACCAAGGGACCGTCAAGATTGTCATCGATGTCAAAAAAAGCACGAAGGAGATCGTACTGAACAGCCATCAACTCAAGGTCAACGATGCTGAAGTCTTAGTAGAACGCACCAAGAGTAGGTAACTTAGGACGGCAAAGCCTTACTAAATTCCTCCCCACATTAAATGCACGAGGCTAATTCTAGCACTTATAGCCCAAGAGTCTGTCAAGGCGTCTGATATTTCCTATAATGAAAGGTCGCAACGTGTAACTCTTCACTTTCCAACGGATATTCCAACCTCCAATGCGCTCCTGATCATCAAATTTACGGGTACAGTCAACAACGTCATGGCGGGATTCTACCGGTCCAAGTACAAGCCAGCCGCACCCCCACTTCCATCTGTGCCCAAGGACGACGAATACCATTACATGTTTAGTACCCAATTTGAGTCTTGCGACGCCAGGAGGGCCTTTCCATGCTTCGATGAGCCAAATCTAAAGGCGTCATTTGATTTTGAGATTGAGATTCCAGAAGACCAGGTTGCGCTAAGCAACATGCCCGAGAGGGAGGTGAAGAAAGGGAGTAAGACTGGGTTGAAGTTTGTCTCCTTTGACAGAACTCCAGTTATGAGTACTTACGTACGTACCACGGATATGCGCACATTTGAATTACCCTAATTCGAACTAATGAGGTTTAGCTTCTTGCTTGGGCTTTTGGAGACTTCGAGTACGTGGAGGATTTTACGTCCAGAAAATATAATGGGGAAAATCTTCCGGTTCGTGTGTACACGACAAGAGGTTTGAAGGAGCAGGGCCGCTTTGCACTCAAAAATGCTGCTCAAATTGTAGATTATTTCTCTGAGGTATCTGATACCCTTTTCTTACTTGTCATACGATGCCTCACGAGTTGTGGGTATGAGCTAATTTTGTATAGGTCTTCCGCATTGATTATCCTCTACCAAAAGCGGATCTTCTAGCAGTTCATGAGTTTGTAAGTCATTATATAACTATGTTACGGTGGTCACTTTCCGGCACTTTGTAGTCACGAGGAAGTCCTCTGCGAGCATTTACTAACAAAGAAGGCCATCATATGTCTCCCTCCTACATTGGCCCCACTTCCGGACATGCTCCTCAGCTAACAAGTACTTTCAGTCTCACGGCGCCATGGAAAACTGGGGTCTCGTTACTTACCGTACCACGGCTGTTCTCTACGATGAAGAGAGCTCTGATGCGAAATACAAGAACCGTGTGGCTTATGTTGTAGCTCACGGTAGGATATCTTCCCGTTCTTGCGATTGTGTTGATATCAGAATTCTAAAATAAACAGAGTTGGCTCATCAATGGTTCGGAAATCTCGTTACGATGGACTGGTGGAGCGAGCTGTGGCTCAACGAGGGGTTTGCGACCTGGGTGGGGTGGCTGGCAATAGATCATTTGTATCCAGGTACTTAATACTTCCCAATTTATCTCAGACTCAAAAATTGTACTAACTTACCTTAAAACAAGACTGGAACGTCTGGGGCCAGTTTGTTGTACGTCGCATGTCACGGGGTATTTCACCTTCCTAGATTCGGATTTTAGTATTGACGACATGTCGATCACCGAAACAGACTGAGTCTGTTCAAACAGCTTTCCAGCTCGACTCCCTTCGTGGTTCCCATCCGATCGAAGTCCCCGTCAAAGATGCATTGGAGATTAATCAGATATTCGACCACATCAGCTACTTGAAGGGCAGCTCCGTGATCAGAATGCTTAGCGGTCACTTGGGCGTTGAAAATTTTTTGCTAGGGGTCTCGGAGTATCTCAAGGCTCATTCTTATAGTGAGTTACTCTCAGAGGGCGCCGTGAACTCTACTAATCTGCTGAGGGAACGCCACGACGGACGACTTATGGGCTGCTCTGAGTAAAGCATCAGGACAGGATGTTAATAGCTTCATGGTTAGTTGTTAAACCCAACGCATGCCACTGAACTAACATTAAACGCGATCAGAGCAACTGGATCAAAATCATTGGATTTCCAGTGTTAACTGTTGTCGAAGAACCTGGCCAGATCACGGTTCGGCAGAGCCGATTTTTGTCAACCGGCGATGTCAAAGCTGAAGAGGACCAGACAATCTGGTGGATTCCTCTTGGTCTTAAGACTAGCAATCAAACTTCAGTGGCCACGGCTGGCGCCTTGACATCAAAGGAACTGACTATTCGGGATGTCGATGAAGCGTTCTATAAACTCAATTCAAACAATAATGGATTCTTCCGAACTAATTACCCACCTGATAGGCTAGCAAAACTTGGTGCAATGAGAGATCGATTGTTTGTCGAAGATAAGATTGGCTTGATCGGAGATGCTGCGGCCCTGGCAGTAGCAGGTCATAGCACTACCGCAGGTTTTTTGGCATTCATTGAGGGGTTAAAGGATGAGGATAACTACTTGTAAGTGTCCGCTCACTTCTTGTTGAAACATTTCACCGACCTTTATAGGGTGTGGGCTCAAGTCATCACGTCTCTTACGAATATCCGCTCGATCTTTGCGGGCAATGAAAAGGTCGCGGCTGGGTTGAAAAACTTCACTTTGCAGCTCGTTACACCAGCCACGGAGAAGATTGGATGGGAATTCACGGACGGTGAAGGCTTCTTGCAAGGCCAGCTTCGTGCTCTCCTTCTCACGGCTGCGGGTGGTGCGGGACACAAAGGGTCAGTATTCTTGATATGCAATAGTTTCGTCTTCTATTTACCTGCTAATATTTCCCAGAGTTATTGAGGAAGCGCAACGAAAATTCAGACTCTACACCTCTGGGGAGGATAAGAATGCCATCCACCCGAATCTCCGCTCTGCAGTCTTCCGGACGGTGATCTCGAACGGCAGCAAAGAGGAGTATGAGGCTGTGAAGCAAGAATACCTCAAAACAACATCTGTCGATGGAAAGGAGATATGTTTGTCGTCTCTGGGGCATATACAGACAGCCCAACTCCTTGCAGACTTGCTTGCTTTCATGTTCTCCGATAAAGTGGCCATTCAAGATGTGCATACGCCGGCCATCACACTTGCAGCGAACCCTGAGACTCGTCTAGGCCTGTGGCAATATGTCAAAGACAACTGGGAGCAAGTGTCTTCCCGACTGTCGGGAAATATGGTTGTATTTGATAGATGGCTAAGGCAAGCACTTAGCAAGTTCTCTGACCACGACGTGGAAAAGGATATCGCAGCATTCTTCAAGGATAAAGATAACACTAGATACGACCGTAGCTTGCAAGTGATTGCTGACACCGTCAAGGGCAATGCAAATTACAAGGGCCGGGATGAAAAATTAATTCTGGAGTGGCTTACGGCCCACGGTTACGTCAAAGGAGAGTGATGTGGTTAGTGTTAGGATCAGTAGCCCCATAAATTTCGCTTCAATATCTTTTAATGGGGCACTGAATTAAAAATGGAGAGCTTGGTTTGTTTGAAAGAGAATGATTAAACGTGATAAACTGTCTCACAGAAATGACTACACTTTGTAAAGTGAATAATGATCACATACTCATGTGAGACGGACGACGGTGAGGTGCACATGGCCCCTGTGTGAAAGTGAAAGCCGATGGTTTCAGAGCCGCCCAAAGCGGACTAGCGCCGAATCAGGACCATTCACTCATTGACAAGGCAACGACCAGCCGTTTGGTTAACGAGTACTTACCCGTCGTAATACTCCTACTGCCGTGACGCTCGGCTTATTTTCTACCTTCCCTTGACCTACCAACATCTTCTCCCAACGAATTTCTTGCCGTTCTCCATTCCAAAACACATCTATCGAGCTATTACAAGAAATCAGATACCGAACCTATCTAGAATCTTTGAGACCAGAATATCTTTGTCAAGATGAATCCTGAGTGGTAGGTCAACCTGACACATCTCATCAGTCTCATCATCGCATGGTGCGCGATGCCCGTATTAGCTAACCGATGATATTATACAGAGTACCGTCTCTACTGCATTTACTGTCAATTTTCACTAGTCCCTCCATCCTCCGATGGCAATCTGGTTGTGCCGTCGGCTGGCTGACTAGGTTGCGGCATTAGATACGACTACCTTTTCAAGCTTCTCCTCATCGGCGATTCCGGTGTAGGGAAGTCTTGTCTTCTACTGCGATTTGCCGATGATACCTACACGGAAAGTTACATCTCGACAATCGGTGTCGACTTCGTATGTCTCATCCTGTGGTTGCGAGGACATCAGCAACCGTGAAGTGTTGAGTGTTGGCTAATCCAGTTGCAGAAAATTCGAACGATCGAGCTTGATGGCAAAACTGTAAAGCTACAGATCGTAAGTCTTCCCTTCTTGGTTATAAGTGAAATGCTGCTAATACCGTTGCCTTAGTGGGATACTGCGGGTCAAGAACGCTTCCGGACTATTACGTCCTCATACTACCGTGGAGCACATGGTATTTGTGTTGTCTTCGATGTCACGGATATGGATTCTTTCAACAATGTGAAGCAGTGGTTACAGGAAATTGATCGATACGCCACCGAAGGCGTAAACAAGCTGCTTGTGGGCAACAAAAGCGATATGTCGGACAAAAAAGTCGTCGAGTACACCGTTGCGAAGGTTTGAACCCAAATAAAGCCTAATAAGTCATGCTCCAATTAATGACTGTAATGTGCTAGGAATTTGCTGACAGTCTTGGAATTCCTTTCCTCGAAACGTCTGCAAAAAATGCCACGAATGTTGAGCAGGCTTTCTTGACTATGGCAAGACAAATTAAGGAACGGATGGGAACGACGACTGTTAATAATAAGCCTACCGTGACCGTAGGACAAGGCCAGGGTGTGCAGTCGGGATCTGCTGGTGGATGTTGTTAAGAAGGAACTCTTGATCGATCGTAACCTGTGCCTGTCTCCCAGCCTCGGACTTCATGGCTTATTTTCCATAATGCACCGTTTGCTTATCAATAGAAAACTGCAAATCGCTTCTCGGATCTTTTACTCCGTTCAGTGGGGGTTAAGGGAGTTATCTCATTGGAAGTAAGGATGCATGTGTTGTGGCTAAATGATGGCTTCTAATCTGGTCGATCTTGGGGCTAGAGAGTGGAGAAACAACAATGCGTAATTTGGACCGGTGTGATGGGAGGTTGTAGCAAGATTTTCGGTGGGTTGGCGGTTATGATATGGGTTATGACAGCCTGAATCCACATTGTTTTCTTCCTTTTGCAGAGCTCACCTTGTGTAATGTTTCCTTCCTTCTTTCAGGTTGCGATATTTCGCGTTTTACAACAGGAAGTTATGTGCTTTTACGGTAGTGATCTTTAGAATCTGTGTGCAAACAGCGATACAGGACCACCGAAATGCCGCCCCATGAATGCATGGATGAATATGTATATCAGGGACCACGTGACCGTGATACAGCAATTCATTGCTCTCCATTATGACAGTAGTTAACAGTGTTTGTTTAAATTCGCCGTAAACGCCTTCGGGGACTCGATCTTATATGGTTTGTTTTAGCACCATATCATTCGTGGACTGGTCTGGTTTGAAACCGAGGAAGTCATTCTGTAATCTCTCTTTTTGCTTCGAAAAGGACTATGTCTCGTTCAACCGACCCAGGACATTTCTTTCAGACTGAGTGCGTTAGCTCTGCGGCTAGAGGCCTTACCCTTGGCTGGGCTATCTTTGCTAATGTTGTGACTCAGGACATCCCTCGAAGAAAGTGCTCGTAAATCGGAGAAGGCAAAAAACACGCATGGCAACCCGATAACTCTACCCAGCAAAATTCTTGCTATGGAGCCTGATCCATGCCAAAGCGAGCAAATATATGTGGCTGAGAGTGGAGGGACAGTGAGAAGGGTGGCTCTAGAAGTCTGTAAGAAATCGTTCCGAGTTTTGGTTTTGCTCAGAGTACGCAAGATTATTTGCTAACGACAATAAATGGTCCATGATAGACTGGCGATAAGAAGCATATCTACCGTGGACCTACGGCACCTGTCACTTGCGTATATGTTACGCCTCGACTATTATTTGCCGGCTCGTGGGATAAACTGATCTGGAGCTGGGACCCCGAGTCCCGCGAAGTCTTCAAGGTATACAGAGGGCATTCAGACTTCGTCAAGGCTGTACTTTATTTTGTCCTTGAAGGGAGTCAGGAGCTTCTTGTCTCTGGTGGTGCGGATGCTTCTATCATTGTCTGGGAAGTGAAATCAGGAGCGAAACTGCACACGCTCAAAGGCCATGCGAGGGGTGTTCAGACTCTTGCGTTGTCCCCAATAGGGGAAGATCAGCCTACAGACAGGGCGACTGTATTTAGCGGTGGAAGCGAACGCGAAATCCGACAGTGGCAAGTCGGCACAGACAACGCTATGGAGATTGCGGGTTCTGAGCCAATTCTAGAGCACGAGACTAGTGTCTATAGAATCCGATTCGACGGCGAGGATATTTGGACTGCGTCTGCAGACAACTCGGCAAAGAGGCTAGTGCTGGAAAACGGCGTTTGGAAGACAGACACAACGCTTGTGCATCCTGATTTCGTTCGAGATGTAATGCTTGATCTGACTGGTAGATGGGTGATCACGGCTTGCAGAGACGAAGAAGTGAGGGTGTGGGACGTTGCGGTAAGCTCATGGAGACATTTTCTCCTGCCCTTCTGTGGTTGATTCTGATGAGGTCTCTTCAGACGAGTAAATTATATCATACATTCTCAGGTCACTTTGAAGAGGTCACTTGTCTGGCTATAGTAGGACAGACACTTGTGAGTGCTGGGATAGATTGCACAATTCGGCAATGGTCTATCAAACCAAAAGACTTAGAGGCGGCAGTAACTGCTGCTGAGCAAGCGGAGGAAGGGGAGGCTGTTAAGGAAGAGCCAAAGGCGGCGAAGATATCTTTGCTAACGGAAGAGGAAGAACGGGAATTGGCCGAGCTCATGGAAGATGATGATTAAAGGGGCTTTTCTTCGCGCCATGTCTTGCCAGCACATCTATGCAAAATGCAGACACCCCATGTTTTCCAGCTTGTCGAAGGCATGAGATTCAATAGGAGGCCGTTCTTTTTGCGAGTGATTGAGTCCATCCCGACCCTTCTTCTCCCAACTTCAAGGAGTTTATATATATTTTGAAAGTATGTAGTTTAACACTTTGCCAGGTCGTCGAGATGGCTTCAGAGGGGTTGCCAGCTTTGCAGCAAGCCAATACCTTGCATACCTAGAGCTCAGTGCCACATGGTGCTCGTCTCAAAAAATAGTAGCAATTTTAACAGATATTCTTCGCAACAGTCGAAAATAGAAATATATCTGAACAAGCTTCTTATTATCTATTATGTTGACTTAAATGTACCAAATTGGATTAAACTAAATGTGTAGATTTTACTAGAAAGGGAATGTAGGAAAGTGTTATGGACACTGCGTGTCTAAAGTGCGTGGGACAGGACACTAAACCCCTACCAACAACCGATGACTGACCTTCTCGCAACCCTTCCCTCCTTCCCTGTCAAGCAATATAGCCATCTCATCCCATCCCTTGAGAAGCACCTTATCACTACTACCGATCTGCTCACGCTCGATGCACTGGAAATCGCGAAACGCGCTCAGCTACCCTTACTCGACGTCCGTCGATTTTCTAAAGCCGTCGTTGTTGCACTCCATGCAGACCTCGGACTCAATGCTGTTGCTATAGGCGAAAGTGGCAGCAGAGATGTCGGAGAGCAGAAGAAATGCGCAGGAAATATATCTCTAAGGAGGTCCGGTGCGGACATAATCTCGAATTGGAAAACAATCAGCACTCTGGACGAGAAACTCGATGCCGCATTAGGCGGCGGAATCCCAACAGGTTACATCACCGAATTTGCCGGCGAGAGGTAGGTTCGAGCTACCACATCTATATAGGCCAGATGTTCTTTCGATAGCTAATACTGCTTCCCGCGAGTCAGCGCAGTAGGCAAATCTCAATTCCTCCTCACTCTCACCCTCGCCGTCCAGCTCCCACCACACCACGGCGGCCTGGATAGGAACGCAATCTACGTCGCCACCGAGTCCCCCCTTTCCACCCGGCGGCTTGCCCAGCTTCTTGAAGCCGTGAAGACTCGCTACCAAGACGACGGCAGCGACAACAATGAGTCGCCGTCTATGGATCGCGTCTTGAGCATGATGTGCGCGGACCTCGAGGTCCAAGACCACATCCTCAAGTACCAACTCGAAGTCGCGATTCAGCGGCATAATATCGGCCTTGTTGTCTTGGACTCGGTAGCTGCGAACTACCGAGCTGAGTTTGAGCGGGGTGGTGGCCGCGGGGTCGGAGGAGCGAATATGGCGAAGCGGTCAGCGGATCTGGTGGAGTTGGGAAACTTACTCGGTGGGTTGGCCAGGAAGTACGACATTGCCGTAGTGGTTGCGAACCAGGTTTCGGACAGGCTTGGAGCCGTGCCTGCATCATCGATAGCTTTGCCCGGGCCTCCCGCAGGCCCTTCTGGAAGACAAAGGTATGCGGCCGATGTTCTGACGCTGGATTATCAGCAGAGGTGGTTTACAGGGTGGGGGGATGAGTCGGAGGCTAGTTCACCGAATCTCCCGAGCAGATTGAATCCTAAGACACCGTCATTGGGGTTGACGTGGACGAACTGTCTTGCAGCAAGAGTTGTGCTGCTGAAGGAGCCCGTCTATGAAGGTTATGCTGGTTCTGAAACGAATAGGGATAACGGCGGTGGAGAGAAGGAGCTGCTAAGGTGGAGGCGTTGGATGAAAGTTGTATTTGCGCCATGGGTTGAGGGTGGTAGGGGGACTGAGGCCGAGTTTGTGATTACACCCGAGGGAATTAGGGCCCTTGAAGTGGGTGGGGAGGACGAGAACGGATAGGCAGACCGGTACATAACAAAGAGTTGGTACTGGTCATTCTGTACGGCGATCTTTTACTCCCGGGTCTGGACTACTAGAACCAATGGGTAGGCTGGACACGATCACTAAAAGTATTACGAGTGGTGTCTTAATGAGTGTTACTAGTGATAAAATATTATTAATGCAAGCACCTCTATCGTAACGAAGAGGACTGGTTCGTTATTTCTCAGGACGCCTTCATTTGCGTGCAGGGATATCTACAGGATCTCATGATCTATCCACATGAATCATTACCTAGCCTCGAGGGAAAGAGTGCCGATAGCAAGAGAGCAAAGGTAGGAATGCCCACACCTGGGGAGCTGAAAACGTATGCACAGCAAAAACGGGCACGAGAGCCAGCCATCCACCCCGAGCGTACGCCTAAAGTAGTTACAGATACGAAAAAACTAGGCATGTACCTGCAATATCTATCGAAGAACCCACAATACGCTTCGTTTTCCAGATTATTCGTTGTCATGTACAAGACTGTCACCATCACATCATGCATTGCGTGTCCACTATTCGTGTATAAATAGAGTATAGGCAACCTGAACTTGAAGAGCCTCAGCGTGAAGGGTTGAAAGTCGTCTAACAGATCATTTAGGTGTCTCCGCTGATGCCAGAGTGTAGTTTTGCGGCTGCTGGTAGTAAGTGCTATTCTGCAGCTGCGGTCGGGTCTCCAACTGTGACTCCTTGTGCTGCTGAGCTTAATGTGGTTGTTGGGGCTGCTGCTGTACTTTCTGAATGGTAGAATCGATACTCTTATTTCTTCCATTCACCGTAGGATTGTTGGGGGAGTTGTAGTATACGCCGTAATGACTCCGCGGAGGCTGTGTCTGTTGACGAGCTTGGTCCTGTGATTGTTGCCGTTGTTGATGTTGCTGTTGTTGCAATACCTTGCGTGGATTGAGCTGATATCCATTAGCGAACCCTCCGCCGGCGGCATACGGGGATTGATATCCACCATTTGCTTGATATGAAGCGGCATATGGAGACCGATACAAGCCAGTCTGGGAATTGTAGAGGCTGCTCAAACCGGCAAGGCCATTGTGGGTCCCAGGGATACTCCTATGGTTCTCCGGTCTAGAGGTAGAGATTGTGTTCTGCGAGGTTTTACTAACCATGTTTGCAGAAGGAGTACTAGCAGGGCCGTTCACCCCCGCTGCCATACCAGGGCTGTGATTGCTGCTAGTATTTACGCACGCTGTAGGGCTAGCTAAAGCATTTGTCATGCGAGCCGTAGGAGCGGTAGACGTGTTGATCCCGCCGGCATTTGCTGGAGGAGCTTGTTGTTCCGAAGCAGGTTGTTGGACTCGAGCTGTCTCACTTGGCAATCGTTGCTGGGCTTGACCTGCTACTCCAGTGGTTACAGCCGGATGCTGCTGAGAAAATTGGCTGGACTGCATTTGCTGTCCATGTGAGGGATGACTTTGACGACCTTGAGACTGCTGGAGAAACCGTTGCTGCTGCAGAAGACTCTGCGGGTCAATATTATACGATGCGGGAATTCTAGGTTTATATGCATACTGCTTCATCGGTGGCGAGTTGGCGAGCACTCGCGCCCCCCTAGAGCTAGTATTGGGGGAACTTGCACTCGAGATAGGTGGGTACTTGGTTGGTGGTCTATACCCCGGCTTTTTCGATTCGAGGAATATACTCTCTGGGTTGTGGCGTGGGCGGTGCAGGTCTTCCGTATATTGCGCTTTGGCCTCCGTAGAGGTCTTGCCAAGATAGAACCAAAGAGTGTTGGGCTTGGATAAATCCACGGGAACTTGCGTAGGATTTCGGGGTCTCGGAGCGTGGTGGAACTCAGACCATATATACGGTCCATCTGCGTCAGTGAATGGATCATCCTTCATCGGTCTGTCATTTTTTCGAGTCTGAGTGGTTCGCAGTGCCTTAGTAGTACGAACTGATGGATTAATTCTCTGTGCGGTAGGAGAGGGCACTGGAAGCTGGGAATCGGCGGGATCCACAGCCAGAACCCACTTGTACTCAACCTCAAGTCGGCCACTGTTGCACAAATATTAGTTACATCCTAGCTAAGCAGAAAGCGGATATAATACATACCCTCTAGGTAAGACGTCCACCAAGACCATCTCTTCGCTTCGCCTATTTTCGACGACGACCCCTGCAAAGATGTCTCCGTGGTGATACTGCATCTGAATCACATCTCCGGATTCAAGCATTCCTGCGAAAACCCTAATGAACTCGCTCTTCTCCAGAGATTCGCCATCTGCAGTCTTTGGTCTCTTTGGTCGATGGAAGCGACACCGGAAATCGATCCCGACATCCGTGTACTCCTTGCCATCGTCACCATAGACAGGTATGTCTCGCATATCCACCAGAACGCCTGCCGCGGCTGCGCAAGTTGCGTGATAGGCACGGGCACATTTCTTGTGTGAACACTGAAAGCAGGCCCCACGCTTAGAGCGACAGAAGTTGCACTTTAGCTCTAGGCGAGCCTTGTTGATGTTGGCGACGTTGCGGATTCTTTCCTCAGGTGAACCATCTTCTGCGGGTCCAATGTACGTTTCAGGGGTGTATATAGCGCAAAGGCGATGTGCCTTGGCTCCGGTGTCTGTTGTAAGCAGTTCTTCAGTGGGTATGTCGTTCGGGCAGAGCACACACGGCTCCCTAATTGGCGGCTTGATGCGCACTCTGATCCTCTTTACTCTTGGACGAGACTCTTTGTCATCCGTCTCAGCCTTGCGCTTTCGAATACGCTTCTTCGGTTTCCCTTCGACACTCTCCGGTGGTGTTGGGAGGTCCACCGGTTTCCCTTCCTCCTCCTCGTCTTCCTCATCTTCCTCGTCTTCTTCGTCCGTCTCTTCGAATTCTGTCTCATCACCTCTCAGTTTCTTCTCGATATCCTCAACGTCTACCCAGACGCTGTCCTCTTGGCAATTGCATTTCTTTGCAATGCGGCCATACTCTAGCCACTGCTCGGTTGCGAAATTGACAGACTCAGCACAGTTATAACCTAGGTTATACCCGGAATGATACCCATATGGAAAAGTGATAACGAATTCGCCTTCGTGATGGACTAGTCGGTTAACACGGATATTGTACTGAGATGCCAGTAGGGACGGCGAAATAAGGTATGTCTTATGACGGAGAAACTGGCTACAGTTCTTTGCATCATTTGGAAACACGTCTAACAAGAAAATTGTCAGCAAATTTTCCGGTCTGCTCGTTGCACAGATAACCTACTTTTCATAGCTGATTCGAATCTCCTAGCATCTTCTTGAGAAATACTATACCACTGTTTCGGTGCACCAAAGTGGATATAGTTGATGCTGTATAAATCGACATCCTCAAGATGCCAAGCGAAAGTGCTCTTCCACATTCCTAGGTAGAGATACGCCGTGTTCACGCCCGGCAATTTCTGTCCAAGGACATCCAGCAAGTTCTCGAGTTTAGCCACGTTCCAGCTTGTAGTAGTGTCGTCGAACAACGAGCCAGGCATATCGGCACCGTAAAGCGGGCTGTTGTTTGTGAGGCCACGCCAATAGGCTCGTTCCAATTCTTCGCATCTCTCAGGTGTATAATCGTCTTGGTTAGTAATGCGGTAGTCGAAATTCTTGAAGGCGGCCTCATCGACGACATCAGCAGCCGCGCGGCGGTTATGCTTTCGCCGCGAGGAGACGGATTTGGGTTGACGACCTTTGGCCTTCGTTGGTGTTTCGTCATTGCCTACGGGCTCTTCATTGTCATCAGCAACTGGCTTAAGCTTTGGTGTTGCAGTGATAGCTTCTTCCTTGGTGGGCTCCTCGTCAGCATCCTTGGTGGGCGATTTGGGTGTAGGCGGATGCTCAAGCTTGACTCCGGCTTCTGGTTCCTCTTGATTGACGTCAACAGGATCCGGCGGAGGGTGCTTTCTTGGTCGTCCCGGACCTCGCTTCTTACCGTTGGGGGTTGGTGTTGCAGGATTTGTGAGAGCTCTGGTGGTTGTGGCTCTTGGTGCGCGACTCGGCATCTTGTCCTGGTTGAGTCGTCGCTCACCTCTCCGTGCGGGCGGCTGATGATCGCTTCGCTCGCTCAACTCTCTCCATTCGGGTAAATTGTACACTCGTTGTTTTTCGAGGTTGGTCTGGCGGAACATGCCCTGCGAGCCGGCAAAATCCTGGATGATCGGATTCTTTACCTGAATGGTCTTCACCTTTTCACTAAGTGGTGGAAGTGCATCGCGCCTATCGTAAGGGGAAAAAAAAAAATTAAAAATCAGCGAAACTATTACAAGTACCGTTTCGCTTTGATCAACATAGACGCTTGAGATATTTACCATTCCTTTGGCGGGATGACTTTAACAATACCAGATTTCATGCCATATTTATCAATCTTCGCGATATACTTCTTAAAGCTTCGGAACTGGTCCATTGTCTGTGGATGTCATAAACACAGTCAGCGCATGCTCTATCAATGGGACGCAACAACACCTCGACAGAAGCTAGAAATCCCTTTACATAGCTTGATTGGAAATGATTGTAGGTTTCACGGTGCGAGAAGACTGTAAGTGGATAGAGAGCTTACCGGCTTGAAGACCGGAACCCGACCACCCTCATAGTAGTGATCTGGTGTGACCTCTCCAATATCGTCCTCTTCTTCCACATCCTCCAGCTGCTTGTGTCCCTTAGCTTCGGTTTTCGTTTTGCGCCCAGTAGGGTCTGGAGTGCTCCTTGGTTTCTTCTCAACGAGTACTGCGAAGCTATGAGGGCTAGGCGCGACAGCGGCCATGGCGGCCATGTCTACAGGTCGCTGAAGCAATCAATCTGCAATGAGACGACAGCTAGATGTGTACGTGCGAAAAAGCGTTGTGGGGGCGTCGTATGTAGTATAGGTTGGCTTTCGTCTTCGTAGCCGGGGTTTTGTCGTTCGTCGTTCGAGGAGAGGGGAAGTAACGAGCGTCGTAGTACGCGGTTGGAACTAGACGTTCACAGCAGCGCTCAAGCGCCAGATGTGAACGATGAGGGTCCGTAGTCGCGACTTTCCGAAAAGACAGACGGGCTAAATGATCGTCTTCTGCGAATTTCGATAAGATGGAGGTGGAACGACTTGGAGGTGCAACATCGCACTTGAGGAGACGACTGAGCTCGGTTAAAGGTGCAGGTCACGTTTTCGGGCTTTCCGCCTACGGAATTCGCACGCGAAAATAAAACTTCGTTGTTTCAATTGTCGGCACAAAGGGTAGGGCATGGTGCCCCACAATAACATGGTTACACAATCAGCAATAAATCAATATCTCTATGCGTACAATACTCTGTAATGTCGGATACTACTGTGGTCAGGGTATTCGGGTAAGGCGAGGAAACAGTCAAGGCATTCATAACGTGGACTCAAGCCTTGAAAACTTTGGCATGGCCAATAAAATTCACGTTTCATGAAACAGCAGAGTAAAAGCTTATCGCTCCCAGCAACCTGGTTTTCGTGTTTTGAGGCTGCTGTTGAGGTTCAACCATTCGCCTATCGGGCCCCTTCCCCCGCTCTCGCATCGCGGGGGAAGAAGTATGAACCAATACCAGTGGCGTAGATCACCTATGCGGCTGACTTCACTCCCACAAGGACAGGGGAATACCGTGTAAGTCGTCGGCATACATCCTGCCCAACACGTGGATGTTGGAGACTCTCTCCCTATCATCGCCCCTTAGCGTTGCTCATCCCCGCTCATCTCCACGGCCAGAATACTCGTTCGTCCTCATCGACGGCGACACGGCGCAAACCTCATTGCTTGCACACGACAAGCAATGATAGGGGCCATCTCCTGGCGGTTGTCCCCATCGGGATCGACTTCACAGGGTTTGGAGATGGGTAGAAAGCTAATCCGCATCGATTAATGCCGATATATGCACGACCAATCACCTAGCCTCCCACAAGATGACATCCCCACTCATTCACGTAGATCACTAAAATCTGCATCACGATAAATCAAAGCTCAACCGCGTCGGAAGGGCCAGTGGATCAGGGATTTGAAGATTCACGGTGCGAAGAAGCAAGAAACGAGGACAAGAGAACCGCAAGTGCAATCAAGCAAAGACGCTCCATTATGCAATATGCTGACATGGATGATCGCTTTTAACCTGTCGCGTCCTTAGAAAAGTACAACAGGATGATGCAAACCACTCTCTCCCATAATTTTCGGGACATAGTCGAAGTCCTTTGTCCTTCCAGCGAAAGTGCTGTATTGAACATTTTCCACCTCGAACCCCTCAACTTTAGATAATGAAATACCGGAGATGACCCATAGGAAGAACAATCTCGCAAACCGATCAAAAACAAAAGATCCTCAACCGGCAAGCATTCAGTGATCCTACCTAGCCGCAGCACAGTGATTAGGACTATGAGTTGGCAGCATCATCCTGTCGCCGCTGCTGGTTTTGCTGATATGAAGTGTCACCAGTTGTACCCCCTCGCTTAAACCCGCCCCTGCCCCTCCCACGATATCCTCCTTCACTACCACGATCACCCCTAAACCCACCACGCCCTCTGAAACCGCCGCGATCACCTCTCTCACCTCCGAAACCGCCACGACCCCTATATCCGCCTCTATTGTAGTCCCCCTGATGACCCCCTCGGCCACGTCCACCGCGAGAATGATGGACTTCACGGAAACCATCGTTGCCGTTGGCATTTCCATTGGCGGCGGGTCCTGTTGGTGGGGTTGGTGACACAGGGTGATCATCCGCCCAGCTTTCCTTAGCGTTAGCATCCGCGGGAGCAGCTGTCAAGCCGGTTTCAGCCTCAGCAGGATCACGAGGAACCTCAATCCAGCTATCGGCACCTTCACCGGAAGCTGACAACTTGGCATCCCAGCCTTCAGCAGATTCGTTCGCAGCAGCAGCAGCAGCATCTATTTCGGTCTGCTGAGGGATCGGAGGTGATTCGAGAGCTCCAATAGGCTGTGCGGAACCATCATCAATTTCGGTAAGACCTGCGTTGGCCGTGGTAGGATCAGTAGCTATAAGTGGTTCGGATTCTTCAGCGTCGACCGGAGGAGTAGAATAGGATTCAGTAGGTTCCTCGAGCGTAGCGTCGACTGGAGCGGGGAACGGGTCGTATTCCATAGAGGCTTGCTTCACTTGGGCGTCTAAAGACAATTGGGTCTTAGCACACAGCAAAATGCAAGAGGGGCACAGAGGAATGATTTAAGACAAAGAAACAGAAATAGAACACCTACATGTGAAATTAAGCTTGGATCCGTCGACTCCAGAGACTTGTTCTTCAGAGCCATGGATAAGCTTCTCAGCAGTGACAAGAGCATTAGCATCACCACCATAGACTAAAAGCAAGACGCCCTCGAAGGCCTTATTCTCCTCCGTTTCCTCGTCACCAGTCTGTCTCTTAGCGGCTGCCAATCGCAAGAATTTAGTGAGGAGCAGCAAGCTATCCTTCTCTTCTTTCTTAGCTTCAGCTCTGGCTTCTTCCCTAGCCTTGGCCAATTCTTCCTTATGGACAACCTCGAGGGCGGCTTTCTCAGCGACGATACGCGCCTGGGTCTCTTCATCGAATTTCTTATACTGGGCAACCTGCTCCTCGAGTTGTGCAAGGGCCTGTTGAAGGGCTGGCTTCTTCAGCACTTGGGCCTTCTGATCGGCGTTGATTTTGCGGGCAGCGATCAGCTCATCTAAGGACTTGCCAGGATTCTCGGCGAGAATTGCATCGACTTTGGACATAAGGTTCTGCGAAATGTGTTAGCATACGTTTGTAAATGCGTAGAATCCCTAGGCCTAGAGGGCGCTATCACTCACAATCTTCTTGTTGACATTGCGGATGGACCTAAATTCAGGTAAGAACATTAATAAGCCTGCCAAAGTTAAAGGAGAATGCTCTCTTGACCACTCCATGCAATGAGCGGGAGCGAGGGTGCTCACTTGTGTAGCTCCTTCACGTACGGGCTCTCGTACTCCTTTGCAGATGTGCCGTTGACTGGGGTAGAACTGGGAGCAGCTTCACCGCTTGGGGCAGTGGTAGAGGAGACACTGGAAGCTTTGCCAGATGTATCCTTGGCCTTCTTCTTCTTCGCGCGAGCGGACTCGTTCTGAGTGGGAGGATTCATAACAGCAGAGGCCATGGTTGTGCGCCTTGTCTGTTGTCAAACTTTGTCTTCAAGGAGCTGAGTCAAAAAGTGCTGAAGGTGGGAGAACGTTTGTACGCAGTAAAGGCTGTATGTATGTCGTTGATCGAGTTGCAACGCGAGGACGAGTTTATGGTGCGACAGGGGCTCGTGAGAGATATGTATTTGTAGAGTTGTGCGCTTGTTTTTCGAGTGGCTTGAAATTCGATGTTGCGAGGGAAAGTCGAAATTTTGAGTTAGGCCCCTTACCCCAGCTTCGCCAGATCACACGCCGAACATTGGAGAACATGGCAGAATTAAAACAGAGTTTCTGACTCTTAAATTCAGCAAAAGGAACATTTCAGCCTTATATGATAAGAATTTTTGGTCACGACTATCACATTTTGTGGGCATTTAGTGTATGCAATCTTGAAGGGCGCGATAGGCTACAGCATAGCATTGGGGCACGCAGTTGGCTTGGCTAATCAAAATGTCCATATTCTAGGGCGATACACGTCGGAACGGCGAAGATGGAAATGATATGACGGCTGTGTAGCTTTAGCCAGCAAATCCTAAGCATGATTGCAGCACCCCTTCTGTGGGAGCTGCACCATAACGCCCCACAGTTGTCCAATGGCCCCAGATCCAAACTCCAAACACCACATGAGAAAAGACGCCTTTCTGCGAATCACATCATCCCTTGAACTTTCTGAGAGATCTCTGTTGCTCACAGAAAGTGGTAGTCAGCCAATCGCTATTCCAGTCAAGCCACACCAAAAGATGCTTCTAGAGCGAACCTCGGTGACCTTTTTGATCCCACTTGCAGATATCCCCCTCTCTCCAGACTGTTTCGAACGAATAGATGCTTCCCGCATCAAACTATAACAGCGAGTACCCCTTAATTAGTCCACTGTCCTTGCTTCTCCGCGCCGTTTTGGAACGACAGCGGGGATAAAGGGAGAGACTGGAACCCACTCTTGAAGGAAGAGCACGTAATCTAAGAATATCTAGCGCGTATACAGTTAGCACACATGCACACATACCGTTAGAATGAGGCACAAGAGAGCAACAATAATAAATCGCGTGAATTTGGGACGAAACTGACCAAGACATCGGCATTCTTCGTGACGCCACGTGTTGAATGTGCTTTGACAATTTTCTTTATTGTTGCACGCGGGTACAATCTCTGTGCCGATGCTGCCATTGTATCAGCAGATGTCGCTGTGTTGTAGGAAGTCCGTTGGGTCCTGATAGGGCTCGTGAAATGTCGAAGTTGGATTTCTATTTTGTTTACGCCATATCCCATTTCCCCATGACACGGCTTACTAAGCGAATCGGCTCCAACCCACAACGTCCGCACCAAAAAGGCTTCACGCCAAAAGAACCTACGAGACGGGCTAAAAAAGAAAAAAATAACTTCCTTGATTTCGACCTTGGCCTCGCGCCCACCCGCCTTAAACATTGTTTATTGTAGATACTCAGATGGTACATTGCTTGTGCTCATCAAACCAAAGGTCCGACGCATGCCTCAGTAGGGCCCATATTAGGGTATTCTAATTTTGCCAAGGACGAGAATCAGACCGCTGAACGAACGACCACTATATGGTGTAAACCCTAGGCGAATGCTTGTACATATGTACCACAATGGAGCAGCAGTCAGGTAACTATAGGGACAGTACAACTTTTTATCTTTATGCACTGCAACTTCCACACATCAGATTCCCCAGGCGCTTCTTCTCGACACATCTTACATTGCTGGACAAAGGGCCAGGACCCATTGCGATTATATGAAATCAACTCTGCATTCAGATCAATAAGTGGCAGATAGCTTTACTCCAGATGCAAGGCCTATCTCCATCAACTCAACTCCGCAAGCGCCTGGTCAAGGTCTTTCATATCTAACGCTTCTAGACACTTTCCACCTTCGCATATCTGTACTCTTGGCTTTCCATCCCTCGCCATGATGTCCAACAACTCGTTCTTACTTCTTAACCACTTATTACTCTCTTCGCCTCCGTCAATCGCTACCACGGTGGTATTAGTAAGCAGTTTCGCTCGAAGCTTTTGCAAGTGTCTCTTCACGTCCTCATTGCCGCTCTTTAAGCCAATTAGCACAACGCTGCGCATGCCTAAATTCGAAGCGACAATAGCTGGAAGCATTGATGAGAAGAGGAACGGGTGCTGCAAGATCTCGGTAGAGAACGCTGCACAAGTCTTGCGAGCGTATGTGGCAAGTTCATCGCTTTCTAAGATACTAGACAATTTGAAAAGGTTCACGGCTGAGAGGCCATTCGTTGATGGTTCGGCAGAGTCCATGCCATCTTTAAGACGCAGAATGAGGTCAGGGGCATCAGCTTCTGTTGAGAAGAAGCCACCATTCTGGTCGTCCCAGAAGAGCGATATCTGCGCTCCTATTTGTAAGTTTCTTGTTAGCTACATCCTGTTCTATGAATGAAACAAAAGGGAAGACATACTCTGGAGTTGATCCACAAATTCAAGGTAGCCCTCATCGAAAGTTGCTTCATAAAGATGGATTAGGCCCCATATCATGGAAGCATAGTCATCAGCAAAGCCTGGAGCATCTCCCGGTCCTTCTCTATATACTCTTTTCATTCTTCCCGTATGCTCATCAAAGAGATTCTGCCGTATGAAATGCACAGCATCTTGAGCATGTCTTCGATACTCAGCTGCTCTCTCAGAATCGATTTCTTCCAGCGTACCAGATACCCTAGCTAGAGCGCCAATAGCTAGCCCATTCCAACTTGTGACAATCTTGTCGTCAAGATTCGGTCGAGGCCTTTCCTTCTCCCTGTGCTCGAGCAATTTTCTTCTTGCTGTCTTGACTATCTTAACAATTTCCTCTTCGCTCATGCCAAAGTCCTTTGCTAGCTGTGCTGGAGTCTGTACTATCGCTAACACATTCTGATTGATGAACTCGTCATGAGCGTCGTTTTCTGGAGCAACGTTGCCATACCGATTGACGTTCCAAAATTTTGCACAGATTTCGGCTTCACGCTCACCAAGAATATTATCGAACTCTTTTCTCGTCCAGACATAGAAGGCGCCTTCTCGTTTCTCGGTATCAGAGCTTCTATACAAAGAGTCTGCATCTTCAGCCGAAAAGAATCCGCCAGTCGGAGCTTTAAGTGCATCGGCGCAGAGGTAATCGGCAATATCATAGACAGCTCCGAGCATTTCCGGGTCTCTTGACACTAGGAACGCATCCAGATATACGCTCAATAGCTGAGCTTGGTCATAAAGCCTACAATTCGAAGCAGTCAGCGCAATGA
This sequence comes from Nothomitra cinnamomea, assembly GCA_022345685.2. Taxonomy (NCBI): domain Eukaryota; kingdom Fungi; phylum Ascomycota; class Geoglossomycetes; genus Nothomitra; species Nothomitra cinnamomea. Next base: position 9,876 of record JAJDMX020000018.1, on the reverse strand, counting down.
GTATGAAGAATCGAGAGCTGCACGTACATCTTCTCGAAGTGCGGCAGACTCCAGTCAGGCGTGACTGAGTACCTAGCAAAGCCATGACCTATGTGATCGTGGATGCCGCCTCTAGTCATATTCCTTAATGTTGTGATAGCCATATAAGTTGCATTTTCAATCTCGGTATCGCCTACTATATCCTCCACCGCCGAAGGGAAGGCACCAAGACGTAGTAGGAACGCTAGGTTGGTTGGCGTGGGGAACTTCGGAGCAACTAGAAAGTAGATCGTGAGCCACGTCCTTATGTCACAAACAGGACTATTACCTGAGAACCCCCCATTTATCTTATCGTATCGCCCTGCAAAGTGCTGGTACGCCTCTTCCAACAAATCTATTTCCAACTCATCTCCTTCCTCTTCTCCAATTTGCCCCTGATTTCCTTCATCCGTAAATTCTTTTAGCTGCTGTAGAATATCCTTCGCACTCTTCAGGCATCTTTCTTCCTGGTCTCGCCACACTTCACTTATCTTCTTCAAGATATCCAGGAACCCGACTTGGTCACTCAAGCCAGGAGTGTTCGAGTTTGGGCCAGGCCAATACGTGCCACCGAACACAGGCTCGAGGTCAGGCGTGATGAACACATTTAGAGGCCAACCGCCTGATCCAGTGGTCGCTTGCACATAATTCATGTATATCCTATCAACGTCGGGACGCTCCTCTCGATCAATCTTAATAGGAATAAAGTGTGTATTCAGTATCTTTGCAACCTCGTCATTTTCGAAGGATTCTCGTTCCATAACATGGCACCCTACATACAGTCATACAGAGTCAGGCTCATAGCTACACAATATCAGGCTGAGCAACTAGGGGACTCTTCAGACATACAGTGACATGAAGCATACCCAATACTCACAAAGATGAGCTTATTGTGCTTCTTTGCTAGCTCAATAGCCTCCGTTCCCCACGTCTGCCACGCCACAGGATTGTTCATATGGCCTCGAACCTACGAGATCATTAAGCCCCAGCGGTCAGCACCTTAAAGATCCCGCGCTTATCAGACAAACCTGCAACAAGGTAGAAACCGCACATATGGACTCCGACTCTCGGACAACCTATTCACTAGCTTTAAGGTCGTCCCCGCCATATTTTCACTTCCTTTACTACGCGTATTTCCAGGTGGAATAGGCTGAGCGGCTGTAGAAGCCATCGCAGTAGACGAAAAGCCGTGTAGCTGGAGGTTCGGCGTAGGGCGGTAACAGAAGTGAGGCCTTGGACTATATTGCCGATGACGTGTATGAAAGCTTACTATTCGGAAGACGGGGCGTTGCATATACACACGAAGCAATTTGTATGCATCGAGTAACCAGTGAATAGGATCGTCTTATCGATACGGACGATGCAGGAAGTAAGGGCCTGGGACAAGGCCGTGCCGCATGTGTCAATTGGTAAGGCTGATATTGGCCGAAACAACGTAAGCGATACGCATCGCAGTTAATCCCTTAATTTACGAATACATACTCGCTAGGACCTCTTTTTGCAATGACGGGCTGGACTGAATCACTTTTACGGATCTGAGCAGCATACCCCGTATCCTAATAAGGAATAGGCGCGCACGGAGTGGGCAATGACGGCGGTAAGCATATACAAATTCGCCAGGACTTGGGTCTTTTGGGGTAACCCCTTAGCGCCATAGAGTTCACAATACACTCGGGACATTTCATGAGGACTCTGACCTTGCAGCCCGTCTGGATCTTGGTAAAATTATGGACATGAAGCGAAACTGTAGCCGAATCGAAACTCCGAAGCAAGATGCCCCTTGATAAAGCGAACAAAAGAGACAGAATAGTCAACATCTGAGCCACTTGAGGAGAGCTTAATGGTGAAGTCTTGGATTCACAAGTTTAGCTGATTTAACAGTGCTTAACAAGTGTGAGAATCACCAGCGCGATAAGAACTCGTTCAGGACGGTGATGTTGATTTTGTCCCAGCAAAATAACAAGCGCCAGAGCGGTAAAGGGTTAAAATTTTTCCTGTACATGAAGGTAGGCATGGAAGGTCGCTCTCAGAACAACAAAATCAGTGCAAGGACCCCAGTCCCATCACCATCCGTTATCAAGACTTCTTCAACCAGAGACGGTGGCTTGTCCCAAGGGTGGGAGCACATTGTCACCATATTCGCCACCGAAGTTACCTGCGAGTGTCATTAGATATGCTTCAGACAAAACTGTTCTAGGGACGGGTACGTACCTGGAGACTTGTAATTGCAGACAGTGAAGTAAGGTGGGATGTCTCCGCCAGCGTTGGCGAGACCACCTGGGCAGTATTGGGTAGCACAACCGACCGCAGTTGTTGACTTCCATACGATTTGAGAAAAATGTCCCCACATGTGGAAGTTAGACATGTCGGGATTCGGAACACCATACTGAGGGTAATAGTTGACTTCGTTGTTGTAGAAGAGGTCAGAGATGACATGCGAAACCTGATCACCCGTGATACCGGCAGCAATGTTTTGACCGTAGCCACCACCTCCAGCAGCACTGACAAATTGTTAGCTGTGAACTTTTGACAAAGATTAGGGGAAATTACGTATTGTGGGCATAGACACAGCTCGAGGCAATTTCAGCGGCAATGCTAGCCAGGCCGTCATCCCATTGAAGACCTGGAGCGGAGTGGTTGGCGCGGTGAACGTTGTGCGAGTTGACGCAGCTATCCTGGTAACTATTGCCAGCCACGACGGTCGGGGTTTGAACTGGAGGTGGAGGTGGAGCTTCCGTAGGCTGCGGCGCCTGGTAGATTTCAGCAGGAGTGGTCGACGCCGGAGGCAGAGTAGTCACATAGACGATAGCTTCTGGTGTGCTAGTCGTAGTAGGTGGTGGTGGGGGTGGGGGAGGGGGAGTCGACGTAGTTGAGGTAGTAATAGTAGTTGTCGACGTAGAGGTCTCAGTTGGGAGATGGCCTGCTGTGACATAGACAGTTTCCGTGACCACGACAATATCGGTGATGAGTGTGCGAGCTCGCAAGATTGGTGATGCGACAGCCGTGGCCACAAAGAGACCGGTGGTGATAATAGAGAAGCGCATGTTTGTGTTGCGAAGATCCCGGATCTAGTTATTTTCTAGCTGGTTATGGATAATCTTATTGACAGCAGAAGATGTCCGGGATCGCTGATCACCGGGATTTGTATTGAATTGATGAGCGTTAAGTCGTTGGGATTTTCCACAGGAATGTCGTTCAAGTTACTTTAGATTGTCGCAAACGCAGTTGGGACAGTCTAGAGTGAATGCTGAAGATCTGAAAGAGAGGCACAGTTCCGAACACTTGAAAGAGTGAAAGTGTTTAGAAACTGGATAATGAACGAAGCCAAACGCGACGGGGGTCGTGGGGAAAGAATGTGTTTTAAGACCCGCAGTGGTGAAGAAGAAAGAGAGGAAAGGAACGGGTTGGGTGGGCGAGACTGGTCGCCTTATGAGGATGGGTAATTGCTTGGGGTGTGTGCATGGTTGGGTATTAGAGTACGGAGTCAAATTAAACGTTATGAAACTAGGGGAGGTGGAGGGAAAGTGGCACTTGGCAAACCCAAACCTCTGTGCGTGGCGATCTCACCAGCGAAACGAGCGTCAACAGGACTAATTGGCACCAGTACAGGGAATAAGCACCCTGGACGAGTGTCCAAACCGACACCCGAACACCTCACCCCACAATCTCCGCCCTGCGACGGCGGCTTGGGTAGTGCGACGACAGCAGCATCGTCTTCAATCGGTGCTACGATCACAGCAGATTCTCATGACCTCGCTCAGGTATCCTATACTTTGCCGTGGGCGCGCACGCGAGGGCGAAAAGGAGGTTGATGCCCAAAAGCATATTCTCTATTGGTCCAAACGTGGCATGCATCACGGGTACCTGCATTGACTAGGGTCTATTCGCCCTCTTTTGTGCAGCTGCAGATCGCAGCACACCCCTCAAAAACAAATCCCATCCCACAATTGGCCTACACTTATCTAGCCGGGAAATAAGCTTTTGGACACTGCAGTCAATTCCCAGAGTCAAGCAAAAAAGATGGTGATTGCAAACCCGTTGTGATATTGCGCACCAATTGATCGATATTTTACACTTTCTCGCAATCAGTTGTCCTTCACGACGTACATACTTCGCACGCCGTAGGGAGTACTGCTACGGATTGAGCCGACTCTGCGGATGAGTGATCGCACACGGCACGACTGGTGCGGCAGCTAGGGCAGGCGTATTACCAACAAAACCGCCGCTCTTCGGCATAGCGAAATTTCAAGGCCTGCGCTGTCGTGTGTGGGGTTTCCAACGAGATGAAAATTTCCATCATAAAGGACCTCCGTTACAGATCAGGCAGTACTGAGTACTTATATTCGCCGAAACGCTGGGATCAACAAATTTCAGCTACAACCAATTATTTGATTGGCTACGTCAGATATTCTTTTCTTTGCGGGAAGGGCTCCGATTCGTATGCAGCACGATGTACTTTCGAGGGCAAGCGCAAGCGGGTAGCATATTCATAGCCACGTTTATCCCGAGGTCGTTACTATCAATAAAAACGTCGCAGTTAGTCGCGATCATGTCGCTACAGTTATACTACCCATGGAACCTTGTATGTACATGCCAAAGTTAAGGTGTTTTCGCGCTGCGTCTGTCCCATGCCCAAAGAGAATCTGGGCAAAGCTTTGTGTGGATGTTTCCGCCTCTTTTCCATGACTCGCCAGCCCAAAACCATAAATTTAGGAGATTCACACTGAGGCCCAGCACTGGCTTATTGGGGTCCAGACTCGTCTAGTATTTCCAAAATTGGTCTCAACCTTTTACAGAATGGGGTAGTATCCAACACGCGGAAAATAAAAAGAACTGTTCGATGTCGCCAGAACTAGACGCCGACAGATCTTCTACTCCTGTGCAGTGCTCCCTAGAGCTTTGGAGATATTAGTATCTGTTGTCTGTGCACGATCACTTTCGCCTGTGCAATGGAGGGCATGACTACCAAGACTATGGAAAGATACCGCCTGCGGAATACGGTATTAGAGCTATCCGGCCAAGTACGGAATTTGAATTCAAAGCCGGAAATTTGACCAAAATACGCCGTCGTTCTGAAAAGTACTGTGGACGGAGAACTCCTTCCCGACTTGGCCGGATAGCTCTATTGTCGAACCTCATGCTGACAACTTGTTGTGCAAGTCCTGAATCCTTTGCATCGAAAATATATGACGTGACATGCAAGCGCTGAGCCCTTTGCTTCGAAGAGATATATGTGGTCTTTGCGAAAACCTCACGGCAGTGTTTGGTCCCGAGCGATACACTGTCTCAAATGTGGATGTGTGGATCTGCAAAAGAAAGTTCAGCCTGGGGCGGAGCATTGCCGGATTTGGTTGTCTCGGAGCGTTCCGTGGATCACCACCACCAAAAACATGGCTTTAGAACCTTCACAGTTGGACTTTGGGGGGGGGGGCTGAGAGCGACACGTCGACGCGCCCTGCATATCGTGAGTTCGCGAAATACATTCTTAATGATCCAAACATCTCGTCTTTGTCCATACTCTTACTTCTTGTGTCTTATTCCAGTGCGTGTACCACTACAGTGAACATCTTTGATTTTTGTACATCATGGCAGTAACCAAAACATTTACCCCAAAGGAGAGGAAGAAGATTCTTACAGTGCTCTTCGCCTCGCTTGTATTGGACCTGGTACGTACATAGCTGTGCAGTTATTATCTACGCGTTTTGAGTAAACACCGCAAACACCGCTGACTCGGAACCATTATCCTAGATCTCATTCACCTTCATTCTTCCTCTATTCCCGAAACTCCTAGAGTTCTATCGCAACTTAGAGAAATCTAGCGAGGGCTCTCACTCCGTTCTAAACCAAATCTTCACATATCTCAACTCCTACAAGAACGCCTTTGCGCGTCCGATCAATGACCGCTATGACATTGTCCTGTTGGGCGGAGCTCTTGGGTCTCTGTTCTCGCTTCTTCAAGCCATCGCATCGCCAATAATTGGCACGCTCTCCGATCAACATGGACGGAGGACCGCGCTGCTATGGTCGATGGTGGGAAATATTCTCTCAGTAGCCTTATGGGTCGCAGCAGTTGATTTCCGAACATTTTTGGCAAGTAGGATAGTAGGTGGCCTGAGCGAGGGCAATGTGCAACTGGCCATGGCCATGGCAACGGACGTGAGCGACGAGCAGTCCCGTCAAAGCACGATGGCGTGGGTTGGAGTATGCTTTTCTGTCGCATTCACCTTGGGCCCGGCGCTAGGAGCAGCTCTGTCTACGATAACGACTGTCTCCTCAAATCCCTTTGCAACTGCAGCAGGATTCTCTCTGTTCCTTCTTCTAACAGAGACATTATTCCTCTACCTCTGTTTGCCGGAAACGCTACCGCCAACGTCACGGTCATTGGGTAAGGAGAATGGCTCTGCGAAGTCACCGGCCAATAAGGCTGCGGATGCACCAGTTCGGACCAACAGTCGCGCTATTCTGAACTTTACTCACTTTGTCTTCCTCCTCATCTTTTCTGGCATGGAATTTTCTCTACCATTCATGACCTATGACCTCTTTGGCTTTGGTTCAACTCAATCCGGGAGACTGCTAGGATTCATAGGTCTTACGGCGTCCATTCTTCAAGGGTCCTTCACTCGCCGCTCTCCGCCTTTGAGAGTTGTACAAACAGGAGTGGTCAGCTGTGCAGTGAGCTTCTTTTTGCTTGCTCGAATACAGACTCAGGGCATGCTGTATCTCGCCGCAGCGTTGCTGGCCGTCACGAGCGCAACGGTTGTGACTGGCTTGACGAGTTTGTCTAGCTTTGAGGCCGGAGCAGGAGAGAGAGGATCGAAGTTGGGAAATCACAGAAGTTGGGGTATGTTGTCCCTTCTAGATTTTGTCAAGCCTCCTCTAACAGTTCAAATGGTTGACTGAATTTTGAATGGAATGGAATAGGTCAGGTTGGGCGTGCGACAGGCCCACTAGTCTTTTGCACTCTATACTGGTGGGCAGGGAGAGAGGTAGCCTACACTGTCGGGGGAGTGGGCATGTTGGGTGTATCTGCATTGGTGTTCAGCTTACTAAAGTCCCCGCCCGGATCGGAAAAGAAAAAGAGGACAGAGCTGTCGAAGAAGATCGACACAGATGGACGGATATGAAGCTCTAGTATAGGATGTGGCATCATTCAGGATATCTGGAGCAATGTCATGGGAAGTGTATGTGTGATCTGGGACATACGAAGTAAACACGGAATTCAAAAGCATCTGGAATAGATTATGAACAGGACCAGAAGTCGAGTCATACTCCTGACGGTGATTCTTGCTTAGGAGAAAAAGAAATCTTATTTAGCCAACAGTTAATGTTAGGGAAATGTTCATCTTAGCCCCATACAAATATTTACCTGGCTCTCGGTACAACTTTCTTATTTTCCATCAAAGCACCGAGTGTTCGCAACCATATGAGGAGATCCCCATTTTCAGGACAGCATGAAGTCTCCCAATTCGCTTACCGAGTATTAATTATGCGCATATCATTAGCAGCGTGTTGGTAGAAAATAGATATGCCGGGGATGTGGTACACTAGAAATTATTTCGACATGGCTATTTGGCAAATTTGGAAATTTTAAGCGTACGCTACTCAGCGAGACTGTCACTTCCATCAACTATTCTCGCTCGTCGGCCGCCACAGTGCGATTGTGGTATGCCCCCGTTCCCCTTTTGGATAGCTAACCGAGATGGGGCGTTCCCTTGGTCCGCCCACATGCTAACTAAAGTGAGGTCATGCGGGGTGAGCTTGGAACCACTTTCATGAGAAAAACAGAGGGAGGGTGGTCGGTGCACAATTATGGAGAACTATGGGGACATACCGAAGAATGCCTAGAGCTCCCGCGGCAAGAAGTCGGATAACCGTCATTATTTTCTCATCTCAGACTTTGCCGCTCGAGTCCCGTTGCTCCGCTATCTTCCTTTATTAAAACCCCCGTGCTGCCGAAGTTGCAGGAATCTTCAGTTTCCACGTTGGCACCTTGTCCGCAGTACGTTATACAACGCGCATTCGGACGCTGCCCCTACCTTACCAGGACAAACCCCACGCATCAGAGGCAGGATATCATCCACTCGTCCGTCCCTAGCCGACTCGTCTACCCCCACACGCTTCCCTCGTCCAAGAATTCGGGCGCTGCTCGTGCGAGAGCTGACAGTTCGCATGGACAGATATTCGTGTAGGGGCTTTTCCGAGTTCCACTTGACCGAAACAGCCGTAGCCTTACCGGGGAAGCTGTATTGATTGCATCACCCAACCGCCGGGATACCTTGAACTGTACAATTCAAAGAAACGTTTGATCGAATGAACGCCACGTTTTCTGCGGTCCTAGAGTACTGACACCTGAATTAGGATACCTTCCCTTGAGCCATTTTAGACCTCTTGACTGGAAATCGGCACACCCTTCCGGAGAATATCTGCTGTGGTAGCTATCTGGTTAGTTGACGTTGCGTCGTTGGCTTTCGGCCTTTGTCTTGCAACTCTAGATACCACACCTCCCCTCGCGGCGTTACGATTGCTCCTACGCTGGGTCTCATATGACTGACGCCTGATTCGTCTGCAGGACTCTCTACACACCTGCTGATTCACATGTCATCTGTTTTCTCATATAACCGCACGGTCCACCCTCCTTGCACCTAGCTTTCTCTTCTCATATATCGGCCTATTTACACCTATACGGATGCTTCTGTTCTTTTCTAAGTTCTAGTTCTTCTCCGGTTGTCTATTGGGCATTTTGGATTCCTTTAATACACCAAAACACCTCATGTACTTTCGTGCCGATGAGCTGACACCATATCCACCACCCACCATGCCAGTCCCTACTTTTGCCATGCCAAAGTCTCTCAATGAAGCCGTTGTAGGTCCGGCACCTGCGGTGCCTAAGGACAAAGACGAGGGCGATCGCTCTGGAAAATCTGCCAAAGAGTCTACAAAATCGTTCCCTACAGAGTCCCAAGAGCTCCTGGCCTCCCATAACGCAACCCGCAAGCCTGGAATCACGTTTGCACACCAGGGCAAGTTACCTAAGCTTCCAATACCAGATCTTGAGTCGTCATGCAAAAAGTATCTGGCGGCTTTAAAGCCGCTGCAGAGCGCACGGGAACACCAAGAGACAACGACTGCGGTGCAAGAGTTCCTGAAAGCCGAAGGCCCAGAGTTACAAGAGAAATTGAAGAAGTATGCAGGAGGGAAAACGAGTTACATCGAGCAGTTCTGTAGGGTCCCTAGGCACACTATCGCTGTCCCGGAACAAGTTGTTAATTTTTATAACAGGGTACGACTCATACCTAAACTTCGACAACCGTAAGCTAACCCTTCCGTTAAATGCGATGTTATCGCCATCAACATACTAACTATTTCACAGCTGTCGTGCTAAATCTGAATCCCTTGTAAGACCCTCCCTTCCATGAGCCCCTGACATGACTGACGTGATGATAAGCTTTCTCCTCGAGGATGACCCCACACCGGCCAGAAACAACCAAGTTACCCGCGCAGCTTCACTTGTCGTTTCCGCTTTATCTTTCGTGCGAGCCATTCGGAAGGAAGAGCTACCCCCGGACATGGTGCGTGGACAGCCGCTCTGCATGTATCAGTACTCCCGCATATTTGGCACTGCAAGAGTACCAACAGAGAATGGCTGCCAAATACACCAAGACCCAAACTCAAAGCATATGGTGGTAATGTGTCGCGGCCAATTTTATTGGTTTGATGTCTTGGATGATAATTCAGACCTCATTATGTCGGAAAAGGACATCTCGCTCAACTTACAGGCCATCGTGGAAGATGCTCAGAATACCCCTCTGAAAGATGCTGCGAAAGGTGCACTCGGGGTGCTGAGCACAGAGAATCGCA